>CALNXK010000097.1:710000-752500 GCA_942486035.1 Porites lobata
TTGATAATTCGAAGCTTTCGCACTACTCTCCATTTTATCAGGAAATGCAACTGCTCAACCTGTAAATTATTTTGACTTTATAAAATATTTTAACGATTTAAGCCAGTAGAATGTATAGAATGCGGAAAACAAACGGAAAGTCGAATTGTTTCTAATTGTGCTGGAAGTTGTTTTTATTGGTATGCAAATCACCTACCCTTTCGCTTACTTTCCACAAAACTGAAATATCCTGGCTTTTTTACAACTTTTTAATTTGCTTTGTTTCATTTTATATTATTTTTGTGAAAGCTGAATTCTCTCATGTGAATTTACACCTTTAAAAGGAAAGAAAAACTTCGAGGACATGTTGTGTATAAAACCACGGCGATACGTATCTAGTTCACTTCACTTACACTTACGGGCAAATTACCCTTCATTTGGGAGATTTCCTGGAGACCAAAATGTCACCTTTGATTTCTCAGGTGCTTGCCTTTTTGGGCACCCTGTTTATTTTGACTATCAAGATTTTTTTAAGCTTCGCTTCAGACTTTTCATGCCAACATTATAATGTGGGAAAGTTATGAGGAATGCTGTAACTGAATAAAGGCGTGCAACATGCTTTAAGACTGCATGACTTGATCTTATCGGTATCTTTTGTTCTTCTATTGACTCCAAAACAATCAAGATGTTTCACCAGTTTCCACCTGCAAATAATAGGAGACATTTGATTGATAGGAAAATTTGCACTTATGAGCGACACGTTTCAATAGGCAGGACTTCATAATGACTAATCACAGAATTTATCACAATAGCCATACACCTGTGGCAACAACCACTTGCTCTACTAAGCTGAAGATTTTCCAAAATGGACAAGTAATTTGTACCATTAAACAGTGTCTCTACCCATAAAAAAAGAATGCATTGGTTTTTCTGAAATTGTAATGACTGTGACTCATTGGTAACAGGACTTTGCTACTAAGTAATTGGTCAATGTAATAGGACAGTATGCATCACGCCCAAGTAATTGGACAATAAGGTCTTGAATGGGTTCTTTTTTCACATCTAGCAAAAACTTCTTAATAATTGGAAGATCTTGTGTTTAAATTTTAAAAAAGTTATGGTCAGTTGTAATTGAAAATAATATTGTTTTAATTCATGTTTAAAAATGTCGTTTGGGAACAGGGTCAGAGTTTAAGGTAATGGTGTTGCAGTCATTCAGAACACAAGTGACGTCAACTTTAAGCATCAGACTACTAGCCATCATGTTCTAAACTTATTGCTTTGGTATTTTATTCCACAGTGCATATACCACTGGATATAGTGAGGACGGACTGGATGGCTAAAAATGAATTCTCAACAACAACAAAACTTGCCAGACATTATGGTATCTATGAACACATGTTCAAGCAAGAGTTCACACCTTCAGTTAGGATGTTAGTAAAATTTGGTGAAACAGACCAAGTGCATTTTGGAAACTTTCTAACTCCATCACAGGTGTGGTATGCATTAAAGTTACACTGTACTTAAATAATTGTTTCTAAAACTAATAGACTCAAATTATTTGTTAGAATTGAAGATTTTCAATAATTTCCAGTATGTTCATTTGAAAACAAGACTGATTTTTGGCCCAGCTTTATAATACCTCCACTAGCCTGCATGAAAGGTGCTCTATGGGCCAAGCGAGGCAAACAGAGAATTTTGCGGAAAGTGCGAGACAAGTGCAAAGCACACGATGAGGGATGAGAAAAGAACATAACGTTTTTCTCCTCTCCTGATCTCATGGTTGATGCAAAATGCCCTTATCTGATCTCCTCACTTGGCTGCTACAGGTGTATGGCTATTGTGATATTAAAATTTTGTGATTAGTGGATTTAGCTGAGTGCATTTAATATGATTGGTTAATGTCACTGTTCGATTATACAGGTGTCTGAACCTCCACCAGTAGAACTTGCTACTAACTGGATGGCACATACATGTACAGTACATGTAGTTCTTGTTTTAAGTAATAAAGATCTCATCCCAGGATTTGTGGTGGTATGAAATAGCCCATTTCCAAGTTCACTTTCAAAGGGGGGTTAAAATAATGCAAAACCATCGTTGAGATAAAGTGAGTTTTATTTTGAAATTTGTGAGATTAAAAATCAGTTTCACATCAAGGACTTTACATCTACGTTGTAGCCTAATGTTAAAGCAGAGGCTACATATTGTATTATTATTATTATTATTAATATTAGTTATTGTTATCTTTTTCTTTTTTGTTCTCTTCCTTTATCCAAGGCATTTCATGAACCGACTGTTGATTACGACAGTTCAGATGACATCAAATGGACATTAATTTTTGCTAATCCAGGTGTGGCCATCAAGCTATTGGGATTTTCTTTTGTTCGTTGTTTCTTTTTTTCTCACTATAATGGTCATTCATGCTAGTTAATAACTTCACTTATGTGTAAGCCCTTTTCTTGCGGAAAATAAGTGATTTCTCTGAAGAAGACAAACCATCATGCATGTACTGTACACCCTACATTATGTAACAAAACTACCGTATTTCTTCACCTATAAGCCGAGCGATTTTTTCAGTTTTCAACCCAAAATTTTGGGAGATTTTTCACGAAGAACGGGATTCGGCTTGTAGCCGAGGGTTTTAGATTTTAAAAATATACAGTTGCTGAATAACTTTACCCCCCGGCTTGTCGTCAAGTTAGCAATGAAGCAGAAGTAATAAAACACAACAAAAATAACTTCTGAATATTGGTTAGTCACTAACCTTTTATGAAATTGGTGCAATGACGAAGTGGTGATGTGAATTTTCAGACCTCAGATACCTTCACAAGGCTTCAGTCTTGTTGGGTCTATATCTTTGAAATTCATAGCTTATGTTGAGACCTATTCTTAACAGTTTATGCATGTCAATGTAAACTTTGCATAATGCTTGGCCAGGATCCTGTGTTACAAGCTACAAATTAAAACTGCAATACACTGTGTTAAAGACAAACATAGTCACTATAAAACCTAAACTAAATCACCTCTCTAACAATGTTTTGTTGGCTTTTTATTACAGATGGAAACTTCATAGAAAAGAAGAAGGAATTTTTACACTGGATGATGTGAGTATAGCAAGATCCCAAATTATAATAATTTATTACATATTAATTATTGTCATCATACATTGTACACACTTTCTTTCTTTTCCTTGATTCTGTCTTCAGGCCAAAGGGGCAGGTGCACAAATTTTTCATTTTTTTTATGACTTAAACAGTCTAATAACCATTTTCAGTATTATAATTCTCCGCTTATTAAACTTTAACTACTTACATGTAGAACTCAAGGAAATTTATTATTTGATAGGCCAGTGGTAACAAAATTAATTCAGGTTTCTAACCCTGTAGCTCACTACTGTTAAACTATTTCTTGTAAAGTTATAATTATTTGTTATGACTGATAGTTCTCATGTCAAGTTCATTAGTCTTTTTTGCTTTGCTTTCAGAGGCAATATCCCTGGTTCCAGAATATCTGATGGTCAGGTTCTGTGTGAATATCTTCCTCCTGTCCCAATCAAAGGAACAGGATTCCACAGATTTGTCCTCTGCCTTCTTAAACAAAGTGGTGAACTTGATCTTGGCAATTACCTAAACACACAACCAAGGTAGCTACATACCTTAAATACAGTGCATATAGTTGTCAAATTAACATTGTCATAGGCTTATTCCATGCCCTCTGCCATCCTTAATGCATTCCTTGAAGTAAGAATCAGCTCTTATTTATTTATATATTTTAATAGATAGATAAATAAATAAGAACTAATATTATTGTATTGATGTGAATGATTTTTGCTTCTAAGAAAATCGGGGTAAAATTATAATGGTTGTGGAGATCATTTTTTTTACAGAATGACCCCCCTCCCCTCCTACTGTAATTCAAACCAGTAGCTCTTTGAATTGTCAGATATTAAAATTTTGTGATTCAATTAAAATTTGATTGAATCACAAAATTTTTATCTTTCTAATCATCAGTTAATGCAAATTACATGTAAAGTCAGCTACATGTACATGTACCATGTAAGTAAAATAGGTAATGGCGTCATTTCATTGGTGTGACAACTCCAATGACATCGAAACCCTGATTATAACAAATTTTCATCTTTATCTAATACAGCTGTGGTGGTAATTTATCCAAATCTTTAATAATGGCGATGTAGTTTAAGCTCAAACTTGGGAGGTATTGACCCTGAAAAGTGCCCTTCATGTGCCAACCAGAAGTACATGTAAATTTTGGTTCTTGTAACAAAACATTCCTCTGTTTAACTTTTTACACATAAATAACAAAAATAATGTTTGTAAACAGCGATCTCTCCTATTAAAAGAAAGCAATCCATGTTTCTTAGGAACAAAGTCCCAGGAGGTGATTTCTGATAAATTATTTCTAGTAAGATTCTCCTTGAAATTTGTTCTGTTTATACTTTTGAATGAAAGGGAGAATTTTTTATACATCAGGAGTCACTAAGGGCCTTATTCCAAGCACCTCTTCATCATTTTCTTTGTTGTTTCTTTATTTAATGTGATCATTCAGTGACTTATCTGCAACTGCTGGAAATCTTGACTTTTGTGTTTAATCTACAAAATGAATAGTCTTTAAATGATGATGTAATAAAGATGTCATTTCCTCCAGTTTTTTGAGCTCTTGGTGAAGAGATTCAATAGCATCTCAGGCTAATATATTTACATTTGAAAAAAAGCCAAAGATATAGTTAACAAACCAATAATTCTGTGATGCTTGCCTTACTTGACAGAGATATATTCAATAGGACATTCTCCTTGTCTGAGTTCCTCTCCAATCACAGACATGAGTTGATTCCTGCTGGCCTGTGCTTTTTTCAAGCAGCGTGGGATGAAACGGTCACTCGAACATTTAGAGAAACATTAGGTACTAAATTTATGATAACTGAAAAAACATTAGACCTTTTCAATTCAAGTTTTTGTGTTTTGTGTTTTTAAAGTGCTGTAAATAATTAAGGTTGAAATAGTGGTTTAGATAATAGTGTTACACCATACAAGGAATTGTCCAGGCCCCCCTCCCATGCCAACCTCTATTTTACTTGAGTACTCTGCTATTTGCTATAAACATTTTAAATGGTTTTGGGACACTTGAAAAAGTTACACTTTCTGTGGGGCCAATCATGATTTTTCCACTTGCCCCATGAAATTACTGCTACATGCATAAAATGTCAAAAGGCTAATAAAAACTTTCCCTGCCTAAAGGCGGCTGTCATACTAGTTTATATTCTGCTGCAGCAGACCAAGGTGATATACGGCTTTGCCGGTTATAAGTTTACTATGTTATTTATTTCTTGCTTTAATTTTCAAATAATTGTACTGTAGGTATCACAGAGCCTGTTTATAAGGAGCAAGAGTTTATAACTCCCACAACAGCCAAGAAAATACTTGTCAGGCAATGGTTTGAGAGCAAATACAGAAATATGTGATCACTTCCTTGTGCAGTTTGGTGGATTTTACAATGACATGTAGAAATTATAACATTACTGTATCTTACGTCAAGAAATTCAGACCCATTTTCTGTTGAGCATTTCTTTACATTCTATTAATCAATTTTCACCTGTAAATATTATATAACAGAAAATGACTTTAAAGACCTTAAAGCAAAGATTGCAGCTGTTCTACTAGTTTACTAAAGTTAATCAGTTATATCGCACATCATAAAAATCCCTAAACCCTTTAAAACAATTCCTTCTTTGAAAATACAATCATGGCTTTCAAAACTATTTATATTTGACCTAATTTGGGCAAATTCGTATATTGCGAAGTAATTAGCCTAAGTGTGGCTGATCAGTTCATACTACACTGTACTTACTGACAATATTAATAAGTTAATACAAACACTGGCAAGTTGTTTAGATGTGAATTCAACTTTATTTGTATCAAACACTAACTCTTCAATTATCACCTGTTTCATCTTTTTGCAGACCAGACCTTAATTAATAAATAAGCTCAATTTTGTTGGTTGCCAATGCAGTAATAGCCTTAAATTTGACACTGTCTTGTTTTTCACTAATTCCATATTTTAAAAGTATAAATTTTTTATCATGTACATTGTATTATCTTCTGTTTGCAACTGAGAGTTGCATATTTGGTCTCACTAAGAGTGTTCAGGGTGGAAAGCTACTGTATTTAATTTTTACCAGAAGAGATCAGCTGTAAAGCAAACAAATAATAATAATTGTTTATACTCAAAAAATTTTAAGCTGTCATAATGGGTTAAAGACAACTTCAATATTAACTTTCAACATCTTTTGAGTAACTGAAATAACTACAACTATTCAATGGTAGTCTTCTAAGCAGCCATACTTTTGTGTGTGTGTCGTCATAACAGAATGCTCCATGCTTGATGACACAAAGAATGGCTGCAGAGACAAGGAAATTGGTTGGCTGTATTTAGCAGTCTCTTCCATGGGTTCAATTATGCCTGATTCATGCCCACACTAACCTCTTTTAATTAGGTGTTTAATTCTAATTTTTCTGGCAAGCATCCCCATACTTTTCATACAGGAGTCATCCTATATAGAATGGTAGATTTGAGACTCTGTGAGGCTGCGAGAACCTGCTTTTAAAATCCAAGCCTGAGAATAAAACAACTAAAAATGCCAATGAAAATTAGGCAGAAGCCCACCAATATACTGCTTTAGCTAATGCGACTTGTGTGCCATTGTCTTGTTTTACTGTCTTAATGTGTGCCAGCTCAGTTCAATAAGTACTCTGAAAAATTCAACTCCTGACAACCAAACTAAAAAAAAAAAAGCAACAAATCCAATTCCCCGAGACCTGTTGGCAAAAAAATCGACACTGTGAGTCCAAAAAGAAATGCAAAAATGAGATTTCGAGACCCATCAAAAACACTTCTGAGATTTTGAGACCAGGCCGAAATTTTATATTTATTTTTTCGAGGTACCATCGCCCATCCCTACATATTTACTTCCGCAGAAAATTATTAATTATATCTATAACTAACTACACCTGTTCAGAAGGTATGTCTTTATACCACTGGGAATTGGAAGGCAACTGATCTTACTGGCTGCCACAGAGTGCAAGATGACAACTCGGCATAAGTGTTTTAAATCAAACCTAACAGGCATAGCCCATATTCTTGCCAGTCCATCGCTGTAGCCCGCTGCCACATACTGCTGTGATCTAGAGAATGCAATACAATCCACAATAGTGTTTTCATTCCTAGGTCGATAAGGGTCAGGCATCGACTTTGAGTCCAAGCAGAAAAGTGACTCCAAGTTGCCAGAGTCAAGAACTATTATGTTAGCGTCCGATGTTCCCACAGCTAACATCATACCATCGGGTGAGTAACGACAAGAGTACAGCCTCCGAGAAAACGAAACTTTGCGCTGCTTGTCACAAACATATCGCACATCACAGGTGGACAGATGTTCGATTTTTTGCCAGATTTCCACTCGTCCATCTTGTAAACAACACGCAAGTATTTCGCATTTCCACCTTGGATCAAAAACACTCCAACATTTGTTTCCTCGGCATCTCTTTCTCAAAACGGCCACAATGTCGAAGTTCTTACTCCTTAAAATGCACAGCTGTTCCTGAGAAGTGGACACAGCGATGTACTGTCCATCTGGAGAAAATTCGCAGCTTGTAACGAAACCACAAAAATCTGTAAGATCGCGTAACACGACTTTCTTTACGGTCTGCATAGATTTCACGTTCCATAATCGTAACTCGTTCGTTTCTCGAATACTGTGAAAATCCAGTGACGCCGCGCTAACGATGTGCGAAGCATCTGGAGAAAACTTACAAGAGAGAGTTTGACCGGTGATTCCTGTGCAACAGGGCTGAAATTTCTCAACGCGTTCTGCGATTCCACTTCGAGAATCTCGACTTCGTCTGACCAGTGCAACTTCTCCTCTTCCAGAATTCATAACAAAAGTGATCAAATCACCGTCTGCAGAGATGTCGCATTGTTGAGAGTTATAAGTGAGGATTTCCTTTATACATAATCCCGAAGTGATATCAAACACCCTCAAATGACCAAAACCTTCGCCCGGTCGGTAAGTTGGGCCGCAAGGAGTCGTGCAAGTCACAATCAGCGATTCGTCGTCTGGAGCGAAAGTACAACAGTGAACCTCTTCTTCTGTTTCTTCGGTTAATCCATTGCCGTCTTTGTGGGTAAACTGTGCGATGGTCCGTGGAAAATTCGAAAACTGAATGTTTCGACCTCCGTTTATTGTCCTCTTTAAAGGCTGTAGAGGTCTACGAGGACATATCGCCGCTGGAGGTCTCTCGACCTTCGTTCTGGATTTTACCAGCTTATTACCCATTTGATATCGCCGCTTTACAGTAAATGCCGGTTTTCTTGTCTTTCCATAAACCGGCTTATTATCAAGAAACTCATTTTGGTTAATTAGCCATCGATCAGATGGACTGAAGCTCTTCACACAGATAAAGAAAACAAATATTTAGTTCGTGCTAAGTGTCGTTGATATAATTTCAGCGGAATGTCCGCTGTACGAAAATCCCCACCATGACAGGATTTCTAACACAGGACACCCACACAACCTTCAAGGCCTTTCAATCGCTCAAGCCGTGGTAAATGTAACATTAATAACAGGACAGCAACTACAAAAACGACTTGAGTATTCACGATTTTTGGGACGGACAAAGGCAAGCTCTTCAGGAATAGTTGGATACTTTTGAGAGAATAACCACTGGTAGACAACTCAGCCCAAGGGCAAAATGCTCCCGCTCTCTCGCTCGCTTTTGCCGCAGAAAACATAAAAAATCTACCGCTCACGCTTTGCGCTTGTGGAAAAATTTGAGCTCGACTTGTGGGCAATTCTAAGGGGGAGACTTTATAGCTCATATAGGCTGACCTATAAATAGAGCTAACATGTTCATAGCTCCCCCAGAATAAATCGGTTTGCCCCTTATTAGGTCAAGGAAAAAACAAATGTTGCTCATCCCTACCGCTTCATTTTTGGACCGTCTGTCTTATTTATTATTGGAAAGGTTGGAAGGAACGAAAACCAACAGATGTTACTTTCAACACCAGTTATTCGAAATCCTACGTAAACAGGCGTTACTTTTCATAAAACAAGGCTGTCACATATGGTTTGACCCAACACGTTAACCAAATTTTCGTTAAATCAATATCTGACATTTCATTTATTTATTATTTGGGGGCGGTCATCCAGACCGTTAGATAAGGGGGCGGGGGGCGGTCTCCCAAAAAAATTTTTCGGCCCTTCGGACCTCGGTTTGGTCGAAACCCCCCGGGCCCCTCCCCTGGATCCGCCACTGAAGTGTAAACGAGCTTTACAAATTTTCATTATGAATTTAGAACTACTATTATTTCCTAAAGGTTGGGGAGTGCCGGCAAGACCTCCGTGATAGAAGGTCAAAACGCGAGTTGCAGGGTTCGTTCAGATTTTTGGATGCAAACTTTTCCAGACTTTTTCCAAAAACAACAATTCCTTTTTCCAGACTCAAGATTATCACATAGGTGATGAATAGAGACCTTTAAAAAAAACGCAGAAACAAAGCTTCTTTTTCATGATGCGTTGCAAAAGTACCGGCGAGATTGAATAAGATTTGACCAAAACGAAAAAAATTCCACTTATAAAGCACTTGCAGTATCTTTCAAAAAAAAAAAATCAAGACTATTTATCATATTTCCAGACTTTATCTCCATTTTCTAGGTATGGAAAATTACTGGGCAAATTTCAAGAGTTTTTCAAGAATTCAAGACTCTTCAGGGGCACCCAACGACAATTTTCGGAAAAATATCTGTTCGGAAGACGATTTGAGATCTAGAATTTTCGGAACATTTGTTGTAAAATTTCTTGCTTGCCTGCCTCTCCTAGGATTTTCGGACATCTAAAAAATGGTATAATTGCCTATTTTAAACGGATTTTTACCCTAAAAAGGTCACCTAGAATTTTCGGGAGCCTCTTTTCTGGCTAAAATTTTCGAAAAGGTAAGTTTTGATCCCTATAATTTTCGGATCACTTGACTTTCAGCTAGGAAATCCGAACAGATGAAAAATTTCCAGGGGATAAAAATATGCCTATATCTACCGTTTAAATACTAAAATACAATTCTATGTTTAAGTGGTTTTGAACTATATTCTCGTTGGGTGCCCCTGACTCTTTACGAACCCTGGAGTTATCAGATTGCGTTCTATGCATTCCATTCATTCGTAGTGGACGTCCAATCGAATGCTGGCTACATACGTACCAAGCATGCGCAAAAGTAATATTCATTTGCTGCGTATCAAAAACTGTTCGTAAAATGAAAGTAAAAATTGTACCCTAATCACCGAAATCGTCGTAGAAGTGATGCGTGTGTAATGTGAGAAGCATTAGGTAAATTCAACTTCATAACAGTACCCCCGGGGAAGGTACTTGGGCTAATTTTTGCTAGGTATGTGCCGCTGGCCCCACACTATTCTGTTGCCAATTATAGACCCCATCTTAGCCACTTTTAGGCAAATATAATTTTCGCGATCCCAAATTTAATAGTCACTTTCTGTTTGTGCGTCTACTTTAACTAGGTCATCCTAAAATGAATTGACATATTTTGTAAATTGAATGAAGAACACTTTGCGTTTCACCTACAGGACGAGCATTCTGGTACGTTTGCTGCCCGTAAATATGAAGAACTTTCTCACAACAAAAATCAGAAAATGCACAACCCCATTCTAGTAACTCTATTGAAAATGCGACCCCATTAAAGTCAATCCAGTCCTGAAAATATGACCCCATCCAGCAGCACATCCCCATTAGCCTCTTATAAGGAAGTCTACCCTCGGGACAGTAACACTCAAATCTAAGTTGACAGTTTAAAATCATACTCTAGTCTGTGAAACTCAATTATGCTGTCTTGACATGCAAATGACACACAAGTTTCGAGTTTCAAGTACATATGTACAATGATGCTATGAGACTAGAAAAATAAGAAATAAGCCATTTATAAATCTGAGCATTTGGCTACACTAACTGAATCTACAAGTCATTTTTGCCCAATGTAACGTAATCCAAACCAGTTTTGGAGTCTGGCATAGTCTGGATCCCATGCTGTTGATTCTGGATTCCAGGTACAACTAATTAAGTCACTCTGGGATTTTGGATGATGCTCAATATACCAAGTCAATATATCTACTATTGTGTCGTTCTAATTATATTGTGTGAAGTTTATTATGTTATTGTGTAGGGGCCAGAGATCATTGTTGTGTTCTTTGTGATGTGACTGAAACTTGGTATTCACTGTCTTGATATATCGTGCACCAGGGGTTGCACCAGGTGGGATTTCGGATTCTCAGAGCTGAATTCAGGATTTTACAAGTAAAAATTTTTCAGAATGCAGTATCTTGATAACCTTACATGGGCCCAAGTTCTTGCTTATGTCTTTCGTAAGTTTCATTCTTTTACAGCCTTTTAAATTTGAAGGTGATGCTATCGCTAGTAGAATGATCATGTATTTATTTTAACTAAGCAGCCCACTGGCGCATATCAAACAAGAACTAAAGACAACTGTATTACCAGTAACTTCTTGCAAATACCGGTATTATATTCTACAAATTATGTTCTAATATTTCCATAGCTGGTATAGAGGCAACTGAGGTCAGGCAGTTACCTTTGGTAAGAAACTGCAAGTCTTGTGTGTATCTTATAAGGAAAATGCTAACGACTTCGATGCCAGCTACACATCATCATTTTCACCCTCTATTTAATATCGTATCTAAAATAGTTTAGTCTTTTTTTGAACTGCTTGGCAGTGATGTAGTTCTATTTGTTATGCTTGATACTAGAGAAGCTTTCCACTTTTCTTCTGGTATCACTTTAGCCCAATCAGGAATGGCTGAGGTGGGGAGAGTTATACCTGACATCACTTGTCTGATAAGATCCACTTGTTCTGAATAGAAACAAAAACAAAGATTTTTTTATTTTATTTTATGGAGACAAGACTTTCTGACTCCCAGTCTGTATGTAATAACTCAGATAAATAATTAAAATTCTGCACAGGCTGTTTCAGTGGAAAGGTTTCCTTAGCTGACTACCATGCAAGTGTTGATTTTCAACGAAAGCCTTTTGCTTACCAAAATAATTCAGTTTGTACATGTAACCCTGGGACTAGCCTGTGTACAGACCCCACTCCCCTCAGGAAAAATTACGGGATGAGGAGGGGGGAGGGGGGGTCTGTACACATGCTACCCTGGGACGAGGATCCAAACTCAGGATCCTGTAGAATACTGTTCAGGATCCCTAACTAGCATCCTAGAGAATCCTTACCAGAGACTCAATTAGCAGTAATAGGGTCCTGATCACAGAGATTTTGCCTGAATTAAATTCCCTGCTCCCACAAACCACTCAAGCAAGGAAATTGGATCATTATACATTTCTGGGAAACTATCCACCTACCCCTCCCCTAAGCCAACATTAACACTTACTTCTCACTTAAAGCAAAACATTATCTTAGGGGGAGGGTGGGTGAGCAGTCTAAATTTGCGTCTCCCAGTGCAAGTTTTATCATGTGTTGCAAATTGATATAAAAAATTGTATTTATTTTCATGCAGGTACAATAGGTTGCAATACATAAATTTTTTGCACTAAACAGTATAACATTATTTTGGGCTTTTGCTGGATCACTGAAGTTACTAGAAGTACATAACAAAGTTAACCTTCCTAAATCTTATATTTTACTGGTTTATAATTATTATTACCTTGTTTCATTTCTGAATCTTCAGTTCTCTCAGGACATGATGGTGATGAACTGTTGCTTGTAGCATTAATGTCACAAACTGACGTGTTTTCTGTTTCTGATATTTCTTCCTCTTCCTTTCATATATAAAATAATAACAGCATTGAAACATGAAATAAATAGGTAAATGACCTCTGTAATAATAAAAATGGTAATAATAATGGTCTGAAAATGTAATAGCCCATATATGCAAGTAAATGTGTCACATGAGCAAATCTCACTGCCAAGCCTCATTTTTGAAATAATCATAAATTAGCAAGTTAGAAATAGAGTAGAACCCTTGTAACTGCAACGCTGAAGGGAAACAAAAACATTCTGGGTTGGCAAGAGTTTGAGTTATCGGGGTTAAAAACTGATAGTTACCGATTTGTGAAGCAATTCAGTGTATACATGTAGTGCTACATGTACTGCAGTTCAAGTTTAACTTTTTTGTCGAAAAACGGTAACATGATTAGGCAATTTTTTTATGATAAAATGAAATCTGTTTGTTGCACCAATTAATATCAAATGGCTGTAGCGTTAACCAGTGTTGGTTTTGCTGTTTTTACTGATTATACAACAAGAAGAGCTAATGGGATAGCACCTGAGTAGAGTTACAAGAAACAAAATTCAAGTTATCAGGGGTAATTTTCAGCAAATTTTTTATCAAGGGAAAGGATATTAAAGTTCAAGCTAGCTGGGAATTTGACTTCCCTTCCCTTAATAGTCTATGAGAAACCTTTATAATCGGCAAACTTATTGAAGCATGCTTACAGATCAAGCACAAAATGACCTGCATATAACTGTTACATGTGTATGTCTGCAAAGCTTGCCAGATGTCTGACGAACCATGTTTTTGAAAATAAGTTGTCATTTTGTGCTTGATCCATACCAAAAGGAGTATTCAACTAGTTTGCTGCAAACAAACATTTCCAAGCACTTTCAAGGAAAGGGAAGTCTGAGAATGATACTCAATCAGCATCCTTAACCTCTTCCTGACCTAGTCTCCTACACAGCTGTTGTGTTGCCACACAACACAGTGACACAGAAAAGATGCAGAGGAAGACTACTTCCTCCCTACTTCTCTTCCGTTCCTTTGGTATGGAATTCAGGAAAAATTGGAACAAGCGTTTAATATGAGGAGACCAAAATCCTGATAAGAAGTATAATTTATTGACACAGTTTCGTCCATTTAAGGTTCTTAAAATTAGCTTACACCTCTCATAAAATTCATCTTCAAAATTAGTGGTGGTCCACAGGGTAGTCCATGGACTGGGTCCACAATGGGGTCCATAGACTAGGTCAACAGAGGTGGTCCATGTTTTGTATATGTCTGATCAGAATTGTTGTGCAGTTTCACTACTTGAATTTTTATCGAAACAACTCTGAATCAAAATGACCAGTTTCCCTTTAGACCCTGTAACTGCAGAGATACAAGCAAATGTTATGAAGACAGGAACTTTACAAAGACCGAGGTAAGCACGTTTTCAAGCTGGAATTATTTTGATTGAATCTCGGATTCATCTTTGACTCAAGAAGAATTATGCAGATCACAGAGGGTATTATTCTTTTTAGTAAAATCCAACTAGTGGTCTTTTATCAATGCTGCATTCTGATTGGTTGAGCTACTACTAGGCTATATGTTATAGCCCACTAGTAGCGAAAAGCGATGGATTTTTGGTGGCAAAAAAGGATTAAAGTCTTGCTTTATAGTTGGATTTTACTAAAACAATTATTCCTCTCGCCCTCATGGCCTCTGAGTCAATAGCCCATTCGGCTGGACTCAGAGCCCATTTGGGCTCGAAGAATAATTGTTAATTATCTCCGATGTTTATGATTTTTCATATCATAACGAAGAAACCCAAATGCAATCACTATACTAATAAGCAGAGCAATTTCAGAATACTGATGAGCAATAAATTATGGAGAAGCTTAACCTACAATTTGTAAGGTTAATTGTTTTCAGCTTAATAAATTAGATGTGCTTAATACATAATTAATATTAATTAATAAATTAGCTTAATAAATTAGATATGCCAGAACAAATGTTTTACAATTTTCTCTTTTCTTTAGAGTAGCAAAATCATGGAACTCTCTGCCTTTACATTTATGAAAAACTGAATCTTTAAACTATTTTAAAGATCACCTGAAATTTGTATTGGCAAATTGTCAAATTTTTTTTTTTTAATATAAGCTTTAATTATGTGATGTTCAGTGTGCACGAGTCTGACGAGTGCCACAGCAGTTTCATCTAAGATAAACCTTCTTTTCTTAAGTAAAGTGTAAATAATCACATACTTGAGATAACCAATGATCTGCGGTTTGTTGGCTTTCGCTTTCCTCCTGAGCCGGCAGTTGAACATATCCTTGGGTCAAGTTGTCTTCCTCGTCGTCCATGTTGTCAGCTTCTTCGTCACTGCTTGATGAATTTTCCAGGATTACTGGCGGTACAGGATCATCTTCTTCCGAATCAGAATTTTCTCCATCTCTAGGGAGGTCTTTAGGGGAAATCTGTGGCGGCATTACAGGTTTTTCTTCTAGTAAATCGGACATTTAGACCTCGTTACCACAGTAGAAGTCGCATCATAACATTATTTTCGGGTCAGCTTGACGGAGAAGCCCTGGGTACGAGTATGGGTGTAGGATAACTGGCAGGCCCGCAACGCGTGCTAAGATAAAAAGCGATTTGTACGACTGCGATCACATTATTAACGGCTGAATAATTCTTGTAATTTCTTCAACCACTTAGCCGATAAAGCCTCCCTTCACATTTTTGCTGAAGAAGATCTAGCGATTGAAATACCGGCTTTATTAAGTTTACTAAAAAGAAGCTATGGAAAACAAGTTTGAGTGTTATTCCAAAACCAGGTTCACCATAATAAAAAAGGGACTGTCAACAGATGTACATGTAAAGCCGCCCCTCCCTGCTAAGCTGTTCTCCCTCTTTACCCTTTTCACGCGTTGCTGTGTCAATAATTAACAATTATTCTTTGAAATCGAGGTGGTACGGTCGGCAGAATATTTACCGAGCCGCCGCAATGTTCCTAATTCTCATTCTGTTTACCGAGATTGAAAAAACTAATTGCCATACATACAAAGTTCTCTTAACCAAATAAGAGAAGAAACCACTAAAAGATCAAAGTTTTGTTGACTGGTAATTAATGCGTGACAATGCAACTGTATGCGCAAAAGTTAGATCTCTATATTTTTTTTGTAAGCTTCAGCATCAAAGGTTTTTGTAAAGCAAATCTTCAAAAGTTTAAATCTTCAAAAAAGATCTTCAAAAGTTTAAAAGTTTAAATCCGGGGAAAATGGCTCCGGCGCTAGAGCCCTTCAAAACAAGGATTCCTCTCTTGTCCTTCTTTTATATGGAATAGTAAATGGCGAACTCAAAATCCTTCAAAAAACGCTCAAAACACCGCTTTTTTAGCAAAAGGACGACAATATACCACAGGTAAGGTAATTCAACGTTTATTTAAGATTGACTTAGCGATATATCGCTATAGGTCAAGCAAACGGTAAATCCCATACATTTACTATAAAATAATAATCGGTTACACACAAAGATTGTGTGGGCCCCCTACAGGGGAACTAGCGGCGGCCTTTTCCCATATTAGGATCTTTACAAAGTGTTACTGTACGTCCATTTAAAATCTTATTGTTAACAGATGAGCTGTAGGTCTGATTAAAAAAATTCAAGAAAATTGTCGATTGAACGACAAAAGTCACGCGGATGTAGACAACTTGCATTCTTGGAGTTCATCCCAACAAACTTGTCGGGTGACGTCACATTCGGACAGAAGACAACTTGGAACAAGGCTGGAAGTGCATAGTATAAAAGAAGCTCCAACAGTTAAAAAAGAAGTGTTCTGTACTCTAGTTTTTTAAAGCTTTAAAAAAAGAACTTCAAAATTAATTCTACTCATTACTTAAAGAAGGGAAATTTAGAAATTTTTACGAAATGTTTTTCCTGTATCCTTCTCCTTCTCGAATTTATTAAATTGTCACCAAAACCCCTCCTACTCCTCCCCGCCCCGCCCCCGCCAAAAAAAAAAAAAACGCGCGTAGTTTGTCCCCATTAGGATGATATTCTTCAGCAACCCGGTGTTGACATCCCGCTGTTCCGGTGTTTGCTAAATTAGACCATCGATCAGTTGAGAAAAAAATCTAGTACAGCCGTCACTTAACCTCTACCTCTACCTCAATTTTACTTCCCAATTCGTAATCTTGTCGATCAGCGTCTTACTAAGTCTATCAAACTGACTTGATCTCCGTTTACTGAAGTTGCAGTCGGGAAAAGCTGTATGGAAAACAGCCTACAACGTCACATCAGACACAGTCAAAAAGAAAATCACTGTTGCCGATCCTGAAAGTAGGGAGATGATTTTCCATCAACAATGAAGAAACTTCTGAATTTTTCATTATTCCTGTCCCTTCTTAAAGCTTCCCAAGGTAGGTAAATTGTCATAATATTATTGAAGCTTAATTCTGGCAATCATTGCCAGCAATTGATTCATTTTATTTATTATGTAAGAGCCATTCTAGATTTAAGGCTCGATGACAGTAAGTAAACTTTAACCTAAAAGCAACTTTTATCATAGTCTGTTTTGAAAAATGAGACTCATTTTATCATGCACTTTCTTGAGTTGAAGTTCTAAGTAAATTTATAATTTTATATCCGTGTCTCGCCAAAAACAACAAAGTCATAAAACAAAGCAAATTTTTTTGTCGTTAGATTTTTTTATGTCATATTCAGGATCTCGATTAGACATGAGCTTTATTTAGTCATTTTTAGACTAGTGATCTCGATTAGATATGAGGTTTATTCATTTTTAGTTCAAAATTCTTTGAGTACTTTAAATTACTTTTCGACATTAACTTAGGACAAAAAGTAATACAAACTTTGTTTGTCTTTAGTATATTTTCACCATTCATCAGATTTATATATTTTAAAATTTATTGTGGTACGTTGTAGTAGCAAGAAAAATATAGGGCTTCAATCCCGTTTAGTGTTTAACAACTGTGAAATTATTCGGTTGAACTATTGAATGTTAACATTATAAAATATTTATAAAAATTTTCAAACATCTGTCTTAACAGTCAAAACTTACAAAAGTTATCATTATTGTGAGTCTTGTATAACAAAATAAATGTTACTCTGATATAACGTTTCTTAAACACAACGAAATATTCGGTCAGAGAATGCATATATTTTGGCATTCATGCGTCAAGTTTCTTTAACCAAACTCCATGCATGCGTTCCAGTTCTTAACAACGGACATGATGATAGTTATAACACAAGGCATATAAATATTTAAATGGCAAAAATACTTAACAACTATTGCACAAGGATATGTATGACAAATTCGTGCAGATCGAGGAGTTTTTATTACATGGTTATCGGTCTACTACTCCTGAACTTCCAAAATCTGAAAAATCCTCCATATCAAACGAATTTAATTCATTCAATCATTGCTTTATTATTTTTCACTTAAACAAAATGTTTCTCGCTCAAACCATGTAAAATTTCCGTTCCCTTCTTCTTTTCCTCGGTAGTCAAGATATAACGGTTTGTTTTCTATACCCGATAGTCTTCAATAGTTTTTGATCAGTATATTTGCTTTGTTGGACTATTTCGTTTTCGGAAAACGGCTTTTCTTCTATTTTTTTCTTCTACTGCCAAAGAAGGTGAGCCACCCGTCGCTTTTTTAACTGAGTTTTTCTGTGCGTCCCATTATATTTTTAGCTCTTTTTTCAGTCTCATATTTTGCTGTTTCTTACATCCACACATACCCTCCTTAACTAAGTCAAAGTGGCTTGTTTGCTTATCTCTTTGAGAAAAATATAAACATCAAACGATAACGGTTGAATTAATTGAATATCAAAACGTACATCATGAATGAAAAAAGTTTTGTTAAATTTTTTATATATCGAATCTTGGTGTTGAAATCGGTCGCTAATTGTATTAAAGTGAGGTAGCTTTCGTTCACGTTTAAAGTCATTTAGAGAAACTATAGACGTCTCGAATATTATTCGGAGGGGAGTTCCATACTCAGAGGTGGGAGGTGGGGGGGTACGCCGGATTTCAATAAAAGAGACAGGGATGATCGAATGGGGGCAAATATAAAAACCCAAAAAATCCCTAGGGCTTCAAACAAAACCCCCAAAAAACCTTGGACAAAAATTTAACCCCGCGATGTCCGATGTCTGATGTCAGATGTCGGATGTCAGATGTCCAATGTCGATGTCTGATGTCAAATTTCTGATGTCCCATGTCCGATGTCCTGTGTCGGATGTCCCATATTCGACGTCTAATGTCTGATGTCCGATGTCTGATTTACTATGTTTGATCTACGATGTCCGATGTCCGACGTCCTGATGTCTGATTTTCGATGTCCGATGTCTGATTTTCGTTTGCCGATATCCGACGTCCGATGTCTGATTTTTTATGTCGGATGTCGGATGTCTTTTGTCTGATGTCTGAATTGTTTTGGGGTATGGTCATTTATGCTAATGAAGTTGAAACAAAAGTAAAATAAAACTTACCTGAGATAACAAATTGAGTACAACATACATGACATTTTCTTATCTGTTTTTTTTTTCTCACAGGCCTCAATTTTTTGACACAACTCATTTTGATTACAATCAACGAGGAGGAACCTGCAGGTAGGTGGATTTTTGTTGCACTATTACTCTTCATTATTCTAAAGTGTCATGGCCAGTTTCTTTTGTTTACCAAAATTTCGTGCTCTTACTTAAGACTCTACAAAGTGTTTCATCGAAAAGTGCGGGGCATATTGTTGCTTTTGATTTCGCTTCGCATGGCTTCCTTGCTTCTCATAGCGTCATAAAAAAGCATTTAAATTCTGTGCTTCAGTTGTCTGACAAAGTGATGAATAAAAAGTCTCACATCCCATTCAGCTATTGAACTAAGGGCCTGTTTACATGGACATAGGCGTACGGGCTATTTTTTGCCAGTGGGGAGGGGGGGGGGGCGGTAAACCATTTTCCCAAAAAATTTTTGCAAGTTGCCCAAAACAGTCGAACAGAAATTAGGGCAGATGCAACAACATAGGCCGTACTGGCATATGAAAATGGCTCGATACAGTTTTTCACGGTCAATACCTGCCAAGTTTGAGCATAAACTACGTCGCCATAAACAAACATTTGTAAAAATTGCCACCACAGTTGTATTAGATAAAGATGAAATTTGTTGTGATCAGGGTTGCAATGACATCAGAGTTGTCATAGCAACGAAATGAAGGCATTACCTATTATACTTGCAGCAATATTTCTCTGTAGGAACTGTTCTTCTAAAATCGATCACAGGAGCTTTTTCCTCCCATAGACGCCTCAATGTTCGTGAAGTTAAAACGGAATCTGTAAGAGCGTTATCGAGTCATTTTGGGATAAAGTTTTTTATCGTTGGAAATACGGTACAAAAAAGGAAAATCCTGATGTTTGGCCGTTATCTGTAGAAAACGATGCGCTTTTGACATGCAGTTTCACCTCATAGTAGTTTCAATCTTTTTAAAAACGCGGGTGAAAGATCATGGAGATAGCTTCGGCCAATTGCTACAAGGAAGGATTTGATTAGTATGTAGCATGGCGCTCTTGTTAGCGGTTTTGTAAGCATTTCAGTCTACTGCAGCTGTAACAAATTAGTGAATAATTTTTAAACCGCTCAATAGAGTTTTTTGAAAAAATTAAGATTCTTCTCGCATTTCAAACTGTGAATTAGTCAGCCACTTCTTCACTTTCGGACCCATTGCTGATGCTATCTGCCATACACTGTTCTACGAGCGGAGATGATTCTAGAAAGTTAGGCGGAAGTTTATTGTAATAAATTCACGAGTGGAAATAGCCCATTGCAGTACAGTGCCCAACAATAAAAAAAAAATCAGCATATGATACCTTTAATTTCCCTTATAGCCAGAAACTTGTCACCTGCTAAGCCGCCACTGGATTATGACGCCGACTTCAGGTTAAAATAGAAAATATATATCTCTTCAAAATAATAATAAAAACATGGGGACGTCTTTAAAAACTGGCTTTGCCCAAATTTTCTCGTGTTGCCCAAAAAATCTGAGTTGCCCAAAATTTGGGGGGGCTGCAGCCCCCCTCGCCCCCCCGGCCCGTACGCCTATGTACATAGAGGTGGGGGACCCCAGGTAGGTGAGGTAACCCGCTTAGGTGGGGTAACCCGCCTGTCCATACAATCTCTCATTTTAATGTGATCACGTTTACATGTTAGGTGGGGTAACCCGCCACATGTTACCTCACCTACCTGGGGTCCCCCACCTTCATGTAAACAGGCCCTAAAGCGTGCCCTGTTCGTGCATTGTTTTATTCGCGCGCGTGCACGTTCTAGTCCTCTTCAGCGTAAAGGCGTTTTCGTCATGAAAACTGTTGTGTGCCGCAATAAATCTCACTTGTAAATTGATCATGTCTAATAGTAAGATGAGAAAACAGAAAACGTTTACACCTTTTTGTTTTACTTGACAATGCGCCCCTCGTGTCGAAACTTTCCCCTCAGTACCCAGGTTAAAATAGTATCGGGTCAATGCAAAAAAAACCTCTCTCCTCCCCCTTAGTATTACAAATTTGTCAGGCCGAAGATTAAACGATCATGCACAGACTGTTCGGTCTTTTTTCGGCAGCATCACCTAGGACAAAAGGTTATTGTTTTGGTGAATTGGACCCGGTACAATAGACCATTTCTTGATACGTAACATCCTGAATTAATTTTGTAAGGAAAACAAGGTAATTCTGGGAAGTATTCAAATAGAACGGTTCTTTCCCGTGAAATATGTTCCTTAAAGAGGATGTAACTTCTCGATTTTTCCGGAACTCCCGGAAACTACTTCATCTCCATTGTGTGCAATTACTGGTGTCAGGTGCAAGGTGCCTGGTGCCATGTTCCAGGTGACACTTATGCACGTGCCAGGTTATTTCCAAGAAAAAAAGCAATGCCAAGATGTCGGCCGCGTTTTAAGTCATCAATCTTTGCTGTTCGAAGCCGTTCATACCTGTGACGGCATGTCAGGAATCTTCTGATTGCTTCTAAAAAAAGAGATTTTCCCGATAATATTCACGTTAAAACGACCAACAGACTCGAATCACTTCACAATTTAATGTTCACGCTTTGAGGAATGTTTACAATCGCCAGATCTCCTTGATTCGCACATGGTTTTGATATCCTAAACTTACATTACGTTATTACAGCTTATCACTAAGCAACTACATCAAAGGAATAAAGTTCACTTTCACAGCGTGACGGTCACGCAGTCCATTTTTCCAACAGGCAATTCCTTCTCTTCGCCACTGTAGTAGACTGCTATTTGCATCCCAGGAAAGATTTTTTAGTTTTTAAAGCACTAGCATCCGAAACTTCTACTTAGACCGTTCCGTTTCCTTAGTCAGAAAAACTAGAAATTCCATTTTATTTGTAAGCAGTCATCAAGTCAGGTGATCAATGGAGCGACAGATTCCTTTCCTTTTGATTGGCTGTACAACATGAAAACTAAACTAGACCTAGACTCCTTGTAGTGAAAACCATTGAGGGCGTGGATGCTAAGCTTGAAAAATGGCGGATGGTCTTCTGTTTTCCTGAAAACATTTGAGTCATTTGTCGCGATATTTTGCCTTTCAGGTTCATTTGTTGCTCAAGCACTAGCGGGACCAGGTCCAGTCAGATATGAGCTCGGCGCTGGAGCAGCGCAGTTGTTCGTTATCAACAATGCTACGGGAAACATTACCATACAGAGTCACATCGATCGAGAGGTTTGTTCTGAAGACGTTGTGGGTTATGGGCTTTGAACCGTAGCCTTCAAGATAACGTACATTACTTTAAGACTAAGGTTAACCTTGTTTTGATACAAACCTCTATTGTTTTGTGATGAAAATCATGCTTTAAATATACTGTTACAGGTTAAAATTTTGTAACCTAGGTTGATTCTCAATTTTCTGTGTTTCCTAACCCTAATTCGTGAATAATTTGGGTTAGCCTACAAAGGAAAGCGAAAATCAACCTAGGTGAAAAATTTTAACCTACTACAAGTAGTAAGAATGAATCAACAACTTGAAGAAAGCAGGAAGGGTTGTATCAAAGAGAACAAGGTCAACTCCAGCTCCATTTCCATTTATAACTGTTAAGTGGGCTATTCATCGAATCCAGTTCCTTAAGACCTTAAACCTTCATTTATGTTGCCCTGTTTTATAATACTTTATCATTTTTAGACTTTTAAGGCCTAGTCTGGGACCTTAAGTCACCTTAAGTCGCCTAACATCACCTTTCAAAAATCACCTTAAGTCACCTTAAGTTATGGTGACTTAAGGTCCCATAGTAGCTCCTTTTAAACAAGAGTGCCTCTTTCTTTTGTGCAGTATGTAACAACAGAGAGAAGTGACATAGCTGCTTGTATTTTTTCCATTACGGAATCGCACTTATTGAAACGTGTTGATGGTCAATGCAAATTTTTCTGTCAATCAAATGTCCTCCTATTATTTGTAACAGAAAATTGGTGAAACATCCAGAGGTGGCAGGGCATGAATGTGGAGGGCAGCTCATCTTCCACTCAGCCATACGCATACCCCTTCTCAAATTTTTCAAAATACCCTTTGCATTATTTGTTGGCACAAGCAATCTTCACAGCGTCTAGTGTGTCCGTTATCGATTTGTGACAATGCATCAGTTGCCAGTTGTTCAGGCGGTCCTGCTTCATTGTGCTTCTTTGGTAGTCCGGTAGTTCTTGAGTTGTCTGAGGGCAGAAAATATGCGCTTATGTCACAGGTATTGTCAAATACATCAGTAAAAGTGTTTTTCGGCACCAAAACCTCTCTGCGCCCCCCCCAATTTTTTTTTTTTGGGGGGGGGGGCTACGTACCCCTTGCCCCTCCTACTCTGCCGCCTATGACATCTTGATTGTTTTGGAGACAACAGAAGACCATAAAGATCAAGTTATTTATGTTGCCCGGCTTGTTTTATAATACTTTATCATTTTTAGACTTTCAAGGCCTACTCTGGGACCTTAAGTCCCCTTAAGTCGCCTAACGTCACCTTTCAAAAATCACCTTAAGTTATGGTGACTTAAGGGCCCATAGTAGCTCCTTTTAGACAAGAGTGCCTCTTTCTTTTATACAGTATGTAACAACAGAAGAACAAAAGATTCCATAAAGATCGAGTCATTTATGTTGCCCTGTTTTATAATGCTTTATCATTTTTAGACTTTTAAGGCCTACTCTGGGACCCCCTCCTACTCCGCCACCTATGACATCTTGATTGTTTTGGAGACAACAGAAGAACAAAAGATTCCATAAAGATCGAGTTATGCGATCTTAAAGTGTGTACTGTGACTTTATTCAGTTACTGCATTTCACGTAACTTTCCTGCCTTAAAATGCATTAACCGTATGTTGGAATGAAAAAGTCTGAAGGGAAGCTTAAAATATCTTAGTCCAGGGTAAAGAAATCTTGATAGTCAAAATAAACAGGGTGCCCAAAAAGGCAAGCATCTAAGAAATCAAACAGCGACATGTTGTCTCCACCAAAACCTGTGGAATGAAGGGTAATTGGCATATAAGTGTTAGTGAAGTGAAATAGACATGTGGCCGTGGTTGTAAATGCAACACTTCTTCAAGGTTTTTTTCCTTCTGAAAGCGTAAATTAAAAGAACTATGCTTTTATAAGAAATAATGAAGAAGTGGTGTTCAAGTGTCTTTTTTAAACCACAAAGTGAATGTTCTATATGATCCTTTGGTAGTATATTAATTTCAACATTTTAAGGCATTTATCAGGAAAACTCTGGACAGGTCTAATTTGTGCATTTAGGGGGTCTCTAGAAATGTAATTCCCCTAGACCACCTTGGTCAGCCACTGCGTGTACTAGTACTTAAATTGCATTGTTATAAACTGAATCTTTCAGGTGTTGAATGCCACACAGGGATCATTTATGGTATTTGCCTTTGATGATGGGGGCAATAAGGTGAACTAAGAACTAAGTTTTACTTATTTTTGTTTCAGTTAGAAAAGTTTAAAGTCATCAAACCCTAGAACTGATTGACCTGTGTAAGTCACTAAATGGCAAGAAGTTACAGTGACAGAGCAGGGGGGGGTGGGTACTTCCTAGTAATAGGCAAATGTTTATGTGCCGCTTGATGGGGTCACATTTTCAAGGCTGGATTGACTATTATGGGGTTGCATTTTCATAAGAGTTACCACAACGAGATCACACATTCTCAGGACTTTAACTGGGGGTCAGAAAATTTAGGTACATGTATCTAGGGATACATTTACACCATATTAAGTTTAACAAAGTTAATGTGTCAGTTCATTTTAGGATGATCTTGAGTTAAAGGCTTATTTATACATATAAGGTAGATGCATAAACAGAAAGTGACTAAGATGTGGTTGCAAAAATTTCTTTTTTCAAATCCAAAGTGACTAAGATGGGGTAGATCCCTTTCCAGCAAAAATTAACCCAAGTACCCCCTCCCCCCCCACTCCCTGGTAACAGAGTTACAGGGGTTGAATGGAAACAGGATTGGTTGACACCAGCTTATAGACTTAAATGACATACTACACAATTCCTCTTTATGAGTAATGGTTAAGTGCAATGCTTATTGAGTTATTTTATTATTACATACCCCTACAGTATAGTTGCATGTATTTTTGATTAGTGGGTGATTTCCTAGAAAAAGCTGTGTTATTCATGTACTGTTAGAGGATGGCCCTGAAAATGGTTGTTGATGTATATGGGTTTGGCCTGAGTTTTGGGGAGTCTACAGACCAGTTTGAAGATGGGTTTAAGAGAAAATATTGTCTATTTTGTTCTTAAAACTTCTGCAAGGAAAATATTCATTTTCTCTTTATAACATTGGTGATCAGGCTTTAAAAAGTAAAAATAAGACTCAAGCTTCAATTAATTTCCTTTTTTACATGTTTTTTCATACATGTAGTTATCTTATGTATGTGGCTAGCATAATATATGTTCCATGTACTAGCTATTAACATCCCTATAGCAAACACCCGCCTTCTCTAGAAAATTGAATTTTGTATTTGGAACCACCATATGCTTAATGGTTCCATTTCTCTTTCTCAATTGCTGGCCATTGATGGGTCTAGTGTAGAGGATCAATGGTGCCTCCATACCCAGTTGAACAGAAAGTCAAGCTTAATAACTGGTTATTGTTCCTTCAACAGGCTTCAGCTAGTGTGTATTACTGGATTACAGATATTAATGATCACTATCCTCACTTTTCAAGTCAACACTACAATGCGACGGTTGGGGAAGTAAGTGATAACAACTGCAGCCACACATTAATTTTATCTTTAGATTTTCTTTGAATTAAATTCACATCCAGCACGCAAATTCCCTACCCTTCATTGCACCCTAAGCTTGCTTTTCCTCCCCTTGAAGAGGGTGCTAATGGGGGTACCCAATTCTCAGTTAACTACTATTTTTCGGCCAAATATCAGTTAACTACTATTTTTTTGGCCAATTCTCAGCTAACTACTAATTTTGGTCAACTATTAACTTTCACTTTCTTACAGCGAATATTATTCCGTCATAATGAAAATTTTCCTTCTTTCAGCAAGTCTATCACTTTTGGGGGTAGGTCCTAATAAAATCAAGGTATAAATTTACATGAACTCTGCCACTAGTACAATTTATTAGTAACTGAAAATATAAGTCGTATAACCATCAATATGACACCAGCCTCATAGATCCAGACGCACCAGTCATGATTTCGTACTGATCTTCGCGACATGGTCATGCATGTCCTGGTATAAACTACTTCAAAGTCACCTACCTCGGCACTTTCACTAGTGATTGGAATCAGTCTTGTACTTATCTGGTTGCTGTATCTCCTGTATCTTGTTGTTGGCCTAAGTTTCTATCCCTGATTTTTAATCCTTGCAATCCATTGCAACAGACGACGAGAAACATTATCAATGCCAAAATATAGTCTTAAATAACAAAACTGGACCATTATTTTTGGAATTCAGTTGGTGAATTCAATCACTGTTTGCACCGATGGGAAAGACATAGTTGAGAGTGCTGACAAAGACGTGAAAGTATTTGACACGGGACAATTCGACTTTTATTTCGTGGGTGTAGCCCTTGTCGAATTCGTAGTTCTTTTAAGCGATTCCTTTACTGTGGTTCCAAAGTCTTGGGTGTACGTAGTTCAAAGCACTAAATGTTTTGTGTTGAAGTGAGAAACCGCATGTAGGTCTTCCACGCGCGTTGTCAGAAGGTTTTTTTTTTTTACCTAGATACAGATTTTGTCGACACCCTCTTCCGTGTCCCGCTATGTTACCTTTTTCGCAGACGTACCTTATTGGCGTATTTCAAAAGCCTCATGAAGGTATCCAAGGGTTTTAAGAAATGAAACTGCCGAAACTGTTTCAGAAAGACCGGTTTAAACACGAGCCTTTCTTTCTATTAAAAAAGTCTCAATAGTTAGAACTCCAAAATCAGTTACAAAAATGATTTCTCGTAAGTACAAATCCCGTGTACGAAAGACTGCTGATTTCTTTGAACCCTCAGAAATTCTTTTTAGTCAGAGCCAATGCTAAGAGTGACAGCTCTTTTATTTGGGCAATGTTTAACTTGACGATCTTTTGGGTCCGTGAAAACAGTATTTCTTTTTCCGAACACAGAAATCTTGTTAATATCAGAAGACGAATTATTCGTTGAGTTGTCTACAACCAGCTCTTTGACTTACACTTTCTTTTTTTCAGGTACTGCCCTGGTGCCTTTTTCACATAGTAATATAATGTGCCACCTGGTCATCAGCAAGACAGAAAAATATCAGAAAATAGCATTTCTGTTTACAAAACTTTGTTGCTTTCGTTAACATTAATATAATATCACTTAACTGTTAACTTTTCATTTATCGCACCCTCCTTGAAGAGAGTTCGTTTCCTTTAGAGTTCTCTGTCCTTAAATTTACCTTTTTCTTCCGACAATTCGTTACATAATTTCCCTCCAGGCTACTGATGTAAATCAGCAGATATTCACTGTAACTGCCCAGGATGAGGACATTGAGGCAAATGCTGAAATTCTTTATGAGATTGTTGCTGGAAATGAGGTAGGAATTTGTAAATAATGGTTGCCTTAAAGGTCAAATGAACCAAAAAATTGAAATATTTTCTTTTGTCGCTTTACCTTCACCAAACACTAAAAAGAACCATCCTAAGTGAGATTTGGGTAAAGATTTTTCTTCCCAAGTCTTTATAGAAAGATAAAAGATCAAAATCCGAGCATTTCCGAAGACGTTACGAAAACGTTTCTGAAATGGCCGCGTGATACACTGGAGACTATGACGTCAATGTTGGTCTTTCAGGGCGGAAAAACGTTCTGCGCAAGCTTCTGCGCATCCCTTATCGCCTGCGTTTGTTTGTCTCCGTCACGTTCCTTCTGTGAGAGTTCTGACTGAGACTGAATGAAATACACGAGGTGCGAACGTTTGCTCCTTGTAAAGGCTTTTTTATTGGTTTTTGTTGTTATTGTTGTTTTTTGTCACTTGAAAATTACTTTGGATTCAGAACAACCAATGTTAGAGTAAAAAAAGATCATTCCGTCAGTCTGAGGAGGAATAAAACGTTTTGAACATTTCAAAAGAGGTTTGTATTTTTCTGTAATTGTGCATTCGATTTGTGAATTGATTTTGTGTCCAGTGCTTTGCCTTCTTTCGCCGGGGTGAATTAAACTGACCCGCTTGTATTCTGTTATTAGTAGTTACGGTTAGTTTTTTTACATGCCCAGATTCATTTATCTTTGCAGAACCAGCGTTATCCTTGTCTTATGTCAAAGAACCGTGATGCTAACGCTTGCGAGTAAACAAACTTGAGCGCTTAAAACTTCCTCGGAACTATGCAAGGCTAGCAAGCTTATTCGAGAAGAACAGACTACTTCGATCACTTTTCTGTTGCTCAAGTAATAATAGTCAGAGTATTTTTTTTCTTTTTTCATTTTTAATTACGTAGTTTTGTTTTCTTTCTGTACTAAAATTTTCGTTTTCACTCGCTGTGAAGTAGCTGAGAACAACAGCTGCCGGCAGTGGCTTCAAAACAATTAACTCTTTGCCCGTAAACAATTGCTGGAGCTGGATTTAACTGAAGCGAGCAAAACAAACCCTTATGTGCAGTTTTGTGTACTTTCTAATGATTCAGTTTGCTTAGTTTAATTTGCTTGATTGAAGACCCTCGCATGGACCAGTTTTTAAAAGTAGCTAAATGGTGAATCATGGCTTGGGTGCAAAGCTGGCAACTGATCTTTTGCTTTCAAGATCTTTAGGTAGGTTATTTCGCACAGAAATTCACTTCTTCATTGTCAGCAGGTATAAGAGCCTTAAGCCTTATGTTTTTTGAGTGGAAATTTGTTGTTTTGCAACCTTATTGAAGCTTTTTTTAGTTCACTGAAGCTGAATTTTATACATGATGGAATTGTTCTTTGCTTGTCGCCTCTCTTTGCGAGCTTAAAGTGGCGTCTATGCTCCTTAAAGTGACCTCAGTTGGTAATTAAGTCATATACATAACTGGAGAGAAGTTTTTGCAATAATGCAACTTCAACTTTGTTTGAAGGAAATCTTACTTGGTTTTTGAGAAGTGTTATGCATGTTCAACTTGACAACACAAAGCATACTTTATCTGCGCGAAACGATCAAGTTTAAAAAAATTGTAGTTGCTTTGAAACCGATTTTGGGGAAGATTTTACTAGATAAAGATTAAACTCTTTTTCTTCCCACATATCAACGCCAAAACTTCTACATGGAGGATTTTGTTTATATTTTAGTGTTCTGCGAAGCACAAGTGTCCGATCGAACGTGGGTTTTAAAATATCAGTTCGAGTGCGACAAAGTTCAATGACTTCAAACACATTGTGGGCAAGCGTGAATTTCTTTAGGCAAATCACTATGCAAAGATATTTTGTTTTTGTGTCCACAGTGGAGCTCCGGCCCTTTTATATCCAGAAACGTCTTTATATGAACACATTTTGTGAATACATCTTGAAAAAAATTGGACCTACGCACGCACATTTCCAGTTCAGCGCAAGGAAATTAATGCCATCGTTAAAGTCCGTTTTACTATGATGTATTCTTCGAGAGAATTAAATAATAAGGTTATAACCACAGCTTGCAACTTTTGAAGAAAAATAGCTTGTTCTTTCTAGGTTTATGGCCGCACAAACCATCTGCGCCAAGTCGACTCGAAAAACACTGTTTTGAATTTCCCGCTTTTTTTCACCTGACCAACATTGACGTCACAAGCTGTTTTTACCGACAATTTTTCCGACCGCTCTACGAACATAAAAGCCAAAAAATAACAATTTTTAATTGCGAATATCTCGGAGATGCTTGCTTCAATTGAGTTGAAACTTCATAGTATGTTTATTCGGTTCGTATTAAATATATTTCACTAGAATTGAACTAAAATAAAAAATGTCGAATTTTTGGTTCATTTGACCTTTAACCAAGATACATGTAAACCATTCTGAAGTCTTCACAAATATTTATTACGCAGGATGATGTAGTCAGCCAGCGTCATAAATTCAGTAGCGCATTCCTTTCGTATTTTTAATTTCTTGGGAGTCAAAAATCACCTCGTTTTCTTAACTTTCCCATATCCTATTGATTTTTATTGGCTGCAACTTCGAATCACGTGCAAGTCAGGTTGGATTACACAAGCAGAAAAAAGATACTACGTCAGCAAAGGAGGGAAAAGTAAGCTCACTGCGTAGAGGAGGACAAAGTCAAGGCTTTGCTCTAACGTACGGCGCTCCGTCGCCTGAGACGACTTAGACTTGGCCTCGGGCGACTGAAAATATTGTCTAGGGGTTCTTACCATTTGACAGAAAATTTCGGAAATTCCGGATGGAAGGTAAATGGTAAGGTCACTTTTCGGAAATTCCAACCGAACATTGAGGAGAGCGTTTTGAGATAGTCCGTTTTCCGTTGGTACAAGCCGAACGGAATGTTGCTTACCATTTACCAATTTCGCGGTTCCTTCTCGGTTCCAGACTTGGTCTACATAAATTCGCCCCTTTTTTGCATTCAAACCGTAATTCAATTCCGCTCGCTAAGAAACTCGTGAGGTCAACTTGTATGTAGCATGTCCATCAAAAAGCTTGTTAAATGTCCCCCTTTTTCCCTGTGTCCCCTTGTGTCTCCTGTCCCTTTTGTGTCTTGTGTTCCATATCCCCTGTGTCTCCTGTGCCCTCTGCATCCCCTTGTGTCCCTTGTGTTTATTGTGTCCCTTGTGTCCCCTGTGTCTCTTGTGTCCCCTTGTGTCCCATGTGTCCTTTTTTTCCCCTATGTCCCTTGTGTGCGCTGTGTCCCTTGTGTCCCCTGTGTCCTGTTGTGCTCTCTTTTTCCCTTGTGTCCCCTTGTGAACCTTGTGACCCCTTGTGGCCCCTGTGTTCCCTTGAGTCCTTTGTGTCCCCTGTGTCCCCTTGTGTCCCTCGTGGCCCCTGTGTCCCCTGTTTGGGAACCTGAGGGGCTACCCAAAAATTTTATTTTGGTAACCATCTTTTAGGCCTGGGCACCCCAGCTAAAAATTAGAGCATTAGAGCATGCCATTCAAAATAATTCTTACTTACGCCAACACATCGCGCGTAAACGACATTAGAGCACGGCCTTGTGCCCTGTGGTTATTACATGGTATTGTTGAAAGTGGAAGTGCATTTATTGAGGGAAATGGTGGTGAACTACCCCATGCTCTTAAGATATATGGTGGTAATATTGATGTACGTTTTGTGTTGAGGAGCAAAGGAACCCTTGTGTGTAAGTCGTCTTCTAGTGTATTTAACAGAACATCTCCGTCTCTCCTGCACACATTTGTTGTTGATACACCACTCAACTTTCCAATGCCATTCAACATAATTCTTACTTACGCCAACACATCGCGCGTAAACGACATTAGGCGTCTTCTTGTTCGAAGTAGTTCATCTTTGCTTTTAGTTCATGGGAAAGGCTTTATCTTGCAAGTTTTTTGGGACAACCTCAATTACAGATATTTTTTGTGATATTGCTCTTTTGTCAGGATGGGATGTTCAAATTGAAGGATTCTTACCAGTGCAGTGTGTTGGTGGCAAAGGTTCTGGACTTTGAGTCAAAATCCTCATACTTGCTGAACATCACAGCATCAAATGTAAGTTTTGCATCAGTTTTGCAATATCTGCAGTCTATGGTATGCACGCTACTGTTTTACAGTGACCTAGTCAAAGTAAACGAATGACAGATACCGTAAAATTCCGAAAATAAGCCCCTCCATGTATAAGCCCCTCCAAATATAAGCCCCCCAAACCGGTAACTCAAAAAACCCTCCGTTAAATCGCCCGTCTAAATATAAGCCCCCAGGGGCTTGTACTTGGAAAATTGCCCTCAAATACAAAGTAAAACAAAGCAAAAAGAGTAAATCTACTTCCAACTATAAGGCTAGTCCAATCGATTTTGAAACGCAAATTTCCGTCCGTAGATAAGCCCCTCCGAATATAAGCCCCTCCAAAAATAAGCCCCTCAAAAAGGGCCTTTGAAAAATATAAGCCCCGGGGCTTATTTTCGGAATTTTACGGTATGTGCTACTTTTTAGAGGTGTGGAGCAGCTAGGAGTATTACTCCTCTTTCTGGATGGAGCCGTTGATATTACCCCTAACAGTATGTCACTGATATCCATTTATGCAACTGGGTTAAGAGAGACACCATGCCTCCACATGAGTACACTGTACGTGTGTACTGTTTGACATTCCAGCCAGTGACATTGCAACAAGAAATCTTTTTCTTCTGCAGTATCAAAGTGGCTTCTCTAACTGGACAACTCTTACAATATCAGTCAGGGATGAAGACGACCTTCCTGCGCGGTTTTCCAGTTTAGATTACACTGGATTTGTTACAGAAGATGCAGCTGTGGTAAGAAATAAATGGATAAATATCTGCCAACAGGACTCAAGAAAGAGATTTGGCGACATGGAAACATTGTTAAAAATTAATGTCAAGTGTTTTTCATATCTGCCTATTGACAATGCTAAAATAATACAGAGGATACAGGGGGTAAAAAGGGTTAGGTGAGGTTACAAGGGTTACCGTGGGTTGCAATGGGGAAACAAGTGGTTACGGAAAGTTACAAAGGGTTAGAGGAGGTTACAAGGGGTTAAAAGGGTTACAGGAGAATACAGAGGGTTACATGGTTTTACAAGGGGCTGCCGTAGACTACAAAGGATTACAAAGAGTTACAGGGGGTTAGAAGAGGTTATAGGGGGTTACAAGAGTTTGAAGGGCGTTACAGGGGGTTGCAAGGGGTTGCAAGGGGTTACAGCTGGTTATAAGGGATTTCATGGGGTTACAAGAGGGTACAAGGGGTTTCAAGAGGTTGTAAGAGGTTACAAGAGGTTACCAGTGGTAATACAAGAGGTTGAGAAGGGGTAACAGGGGTTACAAGTGGTTATAGTGGGTTACAAGAGTGAACGGGGGGTTTCGCGGGGTTGCAAGGGGTTATAAGGGGTTACAAGATGTTACATGGGCTTACAGTGGGTTACAAAGGGGTTACTGTGAGTTACAATGGAGCTACATTATTGTTGCAGGGGATTGTTAGTGGTTTGTCGGGCGTGGTGTGATCGTTCATATGACGTGGCCGCCTATTAATTTTATTTTGGAACCATCCGGGTCGCTTGTCTCGCATTTCACGGTAACCTTGCACTTCCCGTTTGCCCACCTTGAAATCGGAAAAGATGACGCCTGTTTTGCAGTCAAATTTAAACGCTTCAAATTAAAAGGTTTTTAGGTTATGTAACCTTTGAACTTCCAGAAGTGATTTTTATGTAACGTCTCTTTGTAATGTCAGCACATCGCGTTCAACAGACAAATGGATCAACTAGAGAGTGATCGGTTGATATAACCCAGGATTTTCTTACGTAGTGTACAAGGACATGTATAACAACCAGGAAGGAGAATTACTAAAATAAGATCTTGTGAGTTTTAGAAAGGCTTTAAACTGGGAATATCATGACCCTACTGCTTGATGTGCAGTCCTTGTTCCTAATATTGCGTTGTGCTGTCTTAGGGCTGTACCATTCAGTAATAAGTTCTTATAAGATACTTTATTTCAACAGGGGACCTCTGTTCTTCGAGTGACTGCAAGTGACCAAGACAAACTGAATGCTTCAGTCACATACGAAATAGTTAAATGTAAGTACCAGTTGAACGTACATGTACAGGGCAAAACAAACAGACTTCGTTACAAAACGTAGGTAAAATAATGAACACATAAAAACCATATGTTTTTAACTGCGAAATGTAAACCCTGAAAAAAGTGAGACTTTAAGGATTCGAATTTGACCTCTGCGACACAAGGGTTCGAGTCCCGTAAATTCAGTCCCGATCAGGCTTTCGTTTCGTAACTGGAAAGTTGCGATGGTTTTCTTTTTTTTTTAAATTTCGTAGAACAGTTGGAAACTTACATATCCGTATAGATAGCAGGGTACTTTTAACAGCGAAAGATTTTTGTCACGTCCCTGGTCAGCAGCGATCATCACCATCACTGTCTTTAATCCTAGCTTCTTTCTCCTTTGGTTTCTCTTGCATTGCTCAATTACAGGCACAAACACAGCTTACCTGTACTTACCCCCTTATCACGTCTTGCCACTGATCGTCCTTATTTCTCTCTACTCGTATGATGTCCATAATTGTCTTTGTGTGAGAGGTTCTGTACAGTTATGCCATTAGTTTCCCGAAAATACGATTTAAATTTAACTTCTCTCAAATTGTCTCTTTTTAGCGACCAATGAGCAAGGGCTTTTCATCATCAATGCGTCAAGTGGAGTTGTCTCCCTGAATGGAACATTAGACAGGGAAAGTAAACAGGAATACAGGCTGAAAGTTCTGGTATGTGACAGCAGTTTTACACACATTTACTCTATCGCAAGAAGAGCGGAAATATAACGATTGCGATGAAGCGATTTCGATAGGGTAATCATGAAGCAGCAACCTTCATCGTGGTAGGGCAATCGGAATCTGAAAAGTCGGAGTAATCGCGATAAAACAGTCGTGATCACGATAGAGTAGTCACGAGCGGGATAGATTAATCCCGATAAAGTGATATTACGATCGTGTGATAGCGTTAGAGTAATCGCCATACATTGTACATGTCGCAATACAACCATAGCAATACATTAAACCCTATCAGGATAGGTATAGTCTAGCTAGTGTTTACCAATAAAACTGTCCTAGAAGTTGATTGTAGAGAGACGTCAAGAGTTGGCAATTCTAGCTTTAGAGGTGAAATTAAGGGCTGGGTCATGGTAGACGAACTAGTCTATTTCCGAAGAATAAGTGCAATCTGCGCTATGAAATGACTAAAACTTCACAACATGGTCCATTTCAATCGTGTTCTCCTCTCCAGGCTCGCTCCACTTTTCACCTTCCTGATCATGCCACAGCTGTAATCCACGTCAATGATACCAATGACAATCGGCCAGTGTTTATGGACTATTCATACTCATTTTTGATCGGAGAGAATGCTGGGGTTGGAGCCATTGTTGGTCTAGTGAAAGCTGCTGATACTGACAAGGTAGAGTAGTGATACAACTTAAGTCATAACTCTTTGAATGCCTCCTTCCCAGGCGCTTCGTTTTCCGCTCTTTGGTCGCGTTAAAAAAGGCGAGCACGAAACACAAGTGACTGGTAACGAAGCGCAAGATACCATGGATGGGAAGAAAAGAAAAATAGAGAGGCGAGGACGTGTCGCCCGTTTTCTCCTGGCCGTCTACCTTTGCGCTCAGATCTACATCGAGAAAGAGAGAGAGACGTCTAAGAAAGAAGCAGCTCCTGGAACCTATAACGCAATGTTAGACGAGACGATTTGCAACGACTACTTTAAGGGCTACAAACTTGAAGAAATGTTGTAACAATTCCGAATAATGCCGCAACAATGTTGCAAAGCTATGTTTCGCTGAAAACAAATCGACGTTGCGAAGCGTTCCGTGTAACATCACCTATAGCCTGAACAGTGCAAGAATGAGCACAAGATGATGCAGGTCTAAATACATAGCGTTGTGCACACTTGCGAAGATCATAAACAAGTGTGGAGAAATACAATTTAAGAAGACGCTAACTTCACAGGGCAGGTAAAAATGGTTGTGTGACTAGTGTGACTTATTTTTCTTGTGTGGACCGGGAATAAGTGCGAGTATCAACTCAGAGGAAGATAAATAAGAGACTGAAAGAAATAAATGAAAGTAAGAAAACAAACTGCGAGGCTAGTTTGGCTGAACAGTCATTAGAACAATTGTCTGTTACCCTCAAACAACTCAAATACAAGTTTGACTCTTACAAGCAGTAAATTACTTTTGGGCTTTTTGTTATATTCTATGTTCTGTTTATGAATGTTGATCTTGATGTACCTATATATTGCCCTCCGTTATTTTCTGCAGGGAGACAACGCAGCATTTTCGTATTCTCTAAGAGGTGGTAAAGATCGCTTTATTGTTGATCGCCATACTGGTGTGATCGCTGTGAATGGAACACTGGATCGAGAGAAGCAAGAAAACTTTTCCTTTTTGGTAAGAACAATTTGTTACAATGATAATATACATTTTCCAGTGTTTTGAATCGGCTGTTCTGATAGGCATCTTGATGGCATTTTAACCCTAACCCTGAGCGTGAGTCATTGTTGTGTCCAACTGCAATATGTGACTACAGTCTACATGCAAGAGGAGGTCGGATACCTAATGAGCCCTACAGACCCAGAAAACCTTACCTTGAATTTTAAGTACTGTTTAAAAAAGTAGCAGGAGTCTATTATCAGGTTTAAAACTTCGAGGCAAACGAAGAGTTTTCAAACCTGATAATACACGACTGCGAGTTTTTTGAAGGGCTTCAAAATCTCTGTTATAGATCAACTCATTCTTGCACTAATATTTAGATTTGGGGTTATTTTAGTCTAAGAAGTTGGACGTAAAGTTTAGCCGCCTGTAATTTTATCAAAAACAAAGACACTCATTAAACGTTAAAATATCTTTTGTTTTTTCTTTATAAATTAGTAATGAGTTTTTGAAATTAAAAAAGAAGAAAGACCAAAGTAAATACAGTCAGAGAGCGAGGACGAGATGTATTATTCATCCCGGAATCTCTAGGCCATTTCTTTTGCTTCTCCCAGGCCTCGGAGCCAAGTATGAATTTTTTGAAATTCATTATTCATAATTCGAAACGGACTTATTAGGCTTCCATTCGATCTGATTAATTGTTATCCGAATTTCGTGTTGTCCAATTCTGACCATTATATACTCGTGATTATCAAATCATACTTTTGCTAGGCGTTCGTTCAATTTTGGTTCACTAGTCGTATGACTGCAGACTGATTTTTACTCTGCCATTTTCAATGTCTTTTCAGGTTATTGCCAAAGAAACGCTATCGTCTGAAAAGTACAGTAGCAATGTAACTGTGGTCGTCAATGTGAAAGACAGAAATGATAACTCACCTCTCTTCGTTAAGCCGTTCTACAATGTTACACTAAAAGAAGAGCTACCCCCTGGAACACCAGTTGTACAGGTATAATGTGCATATTTTATCTTATGTTTTACTTCTGCCACTGTTATTAATATTATAAAGGAAATAAAGGGAGATGTAAAGAATCAACCATAAGAGGACACAGAAAAAATCTGAGCCCCAGATGGGATTCGAACCCACAACCCTCCGTGTTCTAGATCGGATGCTCTAACCTCTGAGCTACTGAGGACTCGTTGGCGAGCAAGGGCCATTTTTGTGGGTTGGACTTGCGAACCGCATCTCGCAGTCACACAGTCCATCACACGCAACACATTAAGGCTTAACTGTATCACACAGTCACATTAATAGTAAGAAATGTCTCACTCATGAAGGAGCCTCCAACCAACCAACCTATGCCACTGATATTAATATTATGAAGGAAATAAAGGAAGATGTCAAGAATCAACCATAAGAGGACATAGAAAAATCTGAGCCACAGATGGGATTCGAACCCACGACCCTCCGTGTTCTAGATCGGATGCTCTAACCTCTGAGCTACTGATATGACGACTGGTTGGCGAGCAACGGTTATTTTTGTGGGTTGGACTTGCGAACCGCATCTCGCAGTCACACAGTCCATCACAAACAACACATTAAGGCTTAACGGTATCACACAGTCACATTAATAGTAAAAAATGGTGTAGGTTATTGTTTTGTTTAACTTTTTGCCAAAAACGTCTCTCTGCTTCAAAAAGGAGCAGGTAAGCGTGTTTCTTTTCTCATTTGACGACAATGGCTCGATTAGTTTGTTGCTGATTGAAGCGCGAAGGTTTGCGGGGCAAAGACAACAACTTCCTTAGTTTTTTGAGTCCTTTTCTAGTCCCCGGAATGGAACCTGCGACCATCCCGTTTGCAGACGCGCGAAAATAGCCGTGTTGATGTTCGGTAGCGTAACCCGGGTAAATACAAGGTTTACCCAGGATAACGAAATTTCCCCTTTTCTTGGTCCTTAGAACAAGAGCTGGTGCCGCAAAGTTTGTTTACAGACGAGAGTGAATTTTGGTTACTTTATAGTGTCTACTTTGATGTCGTTAAGTTTTTTAATTATTGATGTTTGATCTACTTGTATTTGAATTTCAGGTTTTGGCTAATGATAGTGACATTTTGGGAAACGCTGTCATTGTTTACACTTTGGTACCAGATGTCAATAACCATTACCTCGCTTTTGATATTAATAAGGACAACGGATCAATAACAACCGCAAAACAGCTCGATCGAGAGGATATCAGTGAATATTTATTGATGGTAAAAGCCGAGGACAGTGCATCTCAGGATCAAACGAGGTACGTTTATTGTAAAGGCGTTTGTCGTACGAAATCAATTTAAAAGAGTCCAGTATGCAGCTTTGAGTGTCATCCGTGCTCTATAGATTAAATACGACAAAACTGACAAAACCGAAAGCCAGTGGAAAACAAAAAAAGTAGGGCGAAACGGGAAGTTCACTATCTAAGCGCACACATGCCAATGGATGGGAGGAAGATTAAGTCTCTTTCAGCGAATTGTGTTGACGCCAACTGCGCCCCGCACTACACTGACTAGACCAACTGAACTGATCAGACCGGCTACAACAACTCCAACTACACCGATTGTAATGGCTACTCTAACTTAAACGATTACTCTGACTAAGTTGACCGGCTTCACAAACGATCCTGGCTTCATAAAACTACACAGACTACTTGGACTCTATGGAATATTGGATACATCAACTCACTGAACACACCAACTAGACCAACGTGACTGTAAACAAACCACACTGATTACAGTGTACACCAACTACATTTCTTCACTGACTACACTACACACCAAATACACGTTCAGCTTTACTGACTAGCAGTGGCTACACTACTTGCAACAACTTAAATCGCTGAGTGAGAAGTGTTTTATATTGGTGAAGGTAGCGTGTATTTGTTAGCCGTTCTGTTGACGCTTTCCCTGGCGTTTAATTGGTGACCATGACTCTTAACAACGGCAAGAGGAACTTCGAAGCTAACACGAACATCTCCGACTATCTAGGAAGAGACACACTCGAGGAGATCTCTATGGCGTTCATTACTGCGCAAAATACTTTGAGCACATTTTGAGGAAAGAAATGGATAGGAATGTTAATTCAGTTAAATCGGTGTGCCCACAAATCAATATATTTTATTAAATATTTGATTTTCGTTGTTGGACTTATTTTGTTTCAAAGTTGAAGTCACATAGAGAGTTATTTTGTATACTACAGGCGTTTTGGTGCAATATAGCACAAGCAACACGTGTTTGGTAACAATTCTGTTTTGTGTTGCTTAGGTCGAGTACCGTTTCAGTGGAAGTTTCCTTAAAAGACATTAACGACAATGATCCGACATTTGATAGACCGTCTTATACGGTCACTATTTCAGAAGCTACTGATATGAATACAACAATTTTAACAGTGAAGGTAAGCGCACACAGTGTTTCAAAACATCAATCATTAGGGGCACCCAACGTCAATTTTGGGAAAATATCTGTTCGGAAGACGATTTGAAATCTAGAATTTTCGAAACATTTGTTGTAAAATTCCTTGCTTGCCTCGGCCTCTCCTAGGATTTTCGAACGTCTAAAAAATGGTATAATTGTCCAGCTTTGACGGATTTTTACCCTAAAAAGCTCACCTAGACTTTTCGGGAGCCTTTTTTCTGGCTGAAATTTTCGAAAATGTAAGGTTTGATCCCTATAATTTTCGGATCACTAGACTTTCAGCAAGAAAATCCGAACAGATGAAAATTTTTTAGGGGATAGAAATATGCCTATATCTACCGTTTAAATACTAAAATACGTTCAACAATGCTATGTTTAAGTGGTTTTGAACTATATTCTCGTTGGGTGCCCCTGAATCATCTTTGGACCTTAGAACAAAGCATTGGTTTAGGCAGTAAGAATCGCACTGCGTGCGAGTCCAGTCATTTCTGAATGCCTGCGGGAGAATGCTAAGCACGAAAGAAGTCTAAGGCTGCGTGCAAACGGACGCAACAACTCCCAACATTGTTGCGCCAACAATGTTGGGAGTTGTTGCGTACGTGTTGGCAGTGGTGTGCAAACGGATGCAACAACTCCCATCAACGTTGGGACCTGCAGTGCATCGTGGAAAGGATACAACCCATGAGTCTTTGTAAACCATGCGTAATGAGCGTGCTTGGCCCCAAATATGTTGAAAGAGCTTTGCAAACGGATCCAACATTGTTGCGCTAAGCTTCGGCGATCACGGAACAAAAGAAATGTTGGGAGTTGTTGGGCTTTAGAGTAAGCTTCTTGGATGCGTAGCAAACCTTCTAAGAGCATAGGCTGATTTTACTTGAACAGTGAAACAGATACTTACAAATAGTGCAAAATAGCGAGAGGTAAACAAAAGAAGACAATAGAATTAGTGCATAATAGTGCGTAGTATTCCACTACCTATTTCATGTTTCAAATAAAATCATTCTAATTCCATGACTACACAGCTGCGGCCTTTGCCAATTCTCTGATGAAATAATCAAAAGAGAAAAAAAAATTCAATTTGATGATTACGGATAGTAGGGGACTTTCGAATGTGTTCGAGTGGCGTTGTGGCATGTCTGTGGGAAATTTTTAGAGAGATTACTGCAAACGTGAAATTGTACCTCGAAATCCAGTTTTCCCTTTACTTTCGTTCCCCCTTTTTTTTATGTACACAGAAATTACTAGTTTTAAGTCAATTACATCCATAACAATTATTTTCGACAGTTTTTATCAGTTCATCCCTTAATTGGGAAATTATTAACTTCAATCTGCGGTTTGCCGTTTGCCGTATACTCTAAATTTCTCTATTTATGACGATGAGCGTTTTTTTTAGCTCAGGCAGGGCCTTATCTTACCTTACAATACGAACTTCAGAGGTTGATACTCAAGATAACGTTCTCGTGCTACCCCACACAGTAATAAACGTCAGTTTAGCGGCCAAATTAATTACATATGTGACTCCGTGATTTAGTGAATCCTGGCTGCGTGCAGTTTACTTTTATTTTTTTGTAAAATGTATTCTACAAATAAATTTCATTTTCCAGGCTACTGATAGAGATGTTGGAAAAAATAGCAAGATATGTTTTACATTGACTGACGGAAACGTCGGAAATGTCTTCAGCATTAACCATTCAAGGTATTTATCTTTCAAAATACATTCACATGATAACCTGAAAGACTTAATCGGTTTTTACCTTATTCTATCAATAAGCAGACAATTACCCTTAAATCCTCCATTAAGCCCCCCCTCTGAAATAAACCTTCTCCCTGCAATAAACCCCCCTGTTCAGGGGAAGAAAGTTAATAAGCTCTCCCTCTCTATTAAGCCCCCCTCCCCTAATTATTGTTCACTAATAAATGAGAGACTGAATTAATCAATCACGACTCTAAAACTTCGTGTGGACTGATCCAGGATGGTTTATTTACCAACTTGAAGTTCGGATTTGATTCAGATCTTCGGCTGCGTGACCTAAAACTTCTTGACTTGAGCTTTTCCACTTTGTATTCTTTATGGAGAACTGATACCATCGTCGTTTCTAAATTTAAGGAGCCCCCCTTTCTCAAATAAGCCCCCCCCCCTCAAATGGGCTTGAAATAAAGAACCCAGTGGGGGGCTTAATAGAGAATTTATGGTACTCATTTCATCACACACTATCAATTTCTTTTCTGACTTGAATTGTATTGTAATTTGTTGAGTATTAGTAATGATTTTAAACTTGAATATAAGAATAGCACCGGAGACATTAAAGTAACAAAATGAAATGAAACCGCCAGTAAGCCGGATTTTTTTGAGCTATTTTGAAAAAATAGCTCATGTGTCATTGTTGTGAGCGTATGTATCTTTGTGGCTTTGTGGATTTGTGGCCTTGTGTGTTTGGATGTGTGTTGCAGGGGCCAATAAGAGGTACTATGAGTTGATGCTCAGGAACCAATGAGATTCTGGCATCTAAACATGACATTGCTGCGATAAAGGTCAAACAAGGGCACTTTGAGACCGCCATTTTGGTTTTTCACAATTTGCCGTCTTCTATTACAGCTAAAAGTGAATAGTGAATTATGTTTCACCTGCTTCAAAGTGAAGCGTAATATTTTAGAAATTGGTATTTAGATATTGACTTTAACTTGGAAATATGCGCCGTAATTGTGTTTTTAGAAGATTGAACAAGAGCTGATTTTTTTAAAGCTGTACAGAGTAAATTAATTCCGTAAACA
>CALNXK010000097.1:757500-930000 GCA_942486035.1 Porites lobata
ATACGTTTCAATAACTATAATACTTAGTACGCAGGGATGATTTATCATGTTGTTCATTTATTCTTTTTTCGTTGTTTTGCTGGAAAGAAAAAGTTTGAACCTTGTAAGCGAGAGAATAATATTTTTAAAGCTTGTTTACAGGATTAACAATACTCGGTACAGCTTTCAAAAAAATAAGCTGCCTTTCAAACTTCTAAACCCACATTTTATAGGCCGCATACTTTCGAATTTAAGTCCATATCTAAATATCAATTATTGCTTCATTGGAAGAGCTTTGAAAATATATGATCTTTTACACCCTACCCAGTTGAAGCACGTGAAACAGAACTCATAAATACGTGCGTTGTACCGTTTGCGATAGCCGAATTCGGTCAGAAATGTCTTGAAGCAGCATCCACACTAAAATATGAACCATTAAACAGCTGCATCACTGTACACAGCATTTGAATCATGAAGATATTTTTAAAATGTAATGCTTCCAAACACCTGTAGCCGTAATAAAAGACGAAAAAATTGTGAAGAATCAAGATGGCGGTCTCAAAGTGCCCTTGTCGGCCTTTAGCAATGCCATATTTAAATAGATGCCAAGATCTCATCGGTTCCTAAGCATCAACTCATAGTACCTTCAGCCTTATTGGCTCTTGCAACAAACATCCAAACATACAAAGCCAAGATGCATACGCTCACACCACTGACATATGAGCTATTTTTTCAAAATAGCTCAAAAACAGGAAAATTTTTTAATTATCATAAAACTGAGGCCGGTCCCGTGCTTATTCAGAGATTTTTTAAAATAAAAAACTTTTGTTTCGCGTCGCCGACCGAACTTTACGCGTGTCAGAGCAGAAGTAACAATTTCTTTTGAAAAACTAACTAATGAACCATCCTAATTTGAAGAATTGAATTTTAATACTAAAAATAAATTGACTGACCTAGGTGTCAGTGAAGACTGTCAACTTTGCGAGAAAAAAATTCTAAAATAGATTAAAAGTCTGAACCGCTGTGAAGATTACCATTTCTTCTTACGGATGCTTTTTGGGACTATTTTTAAAATATTATTGTCCCCATATTTTTAGCGGTAACATATGTGTGGCAAAAAAGCTTGACAGAGAGATGGTTGAAGATTACAGCTTGGTCATAACTGCCACGGATGGTGGAAACAAGGTTTGTAATGATATACAGAACACTCCTTTCTCAGTCAGTTTTTTTCCTTTCTCTCCACTTCTCAATGGGGCGGGTCTACTTATTCCACTTGTAGAAGGTTTTCTCAACAACTTTGGTTTCGATTTTGCACCTTTTCTTTTTGCAAGTGGATGATGCCATTTAAGGCAGGCAAGATTGAACCTTTCATCGAGTCTATAGTTTGTTTTGAGATATCTGTTAGCCTAAAAGATAATGGTTTTGATCTTTGGCGGCAATAATTTTCTCACCTAATGAGGTGTCTTTTCATAATAGGAGGTCATCTCATTTAGTTTTGGTCATTAGTTAATTTCTCCTTTCAGTGTTGAGGGGATTTCTTGTTTCGTCTATGCCTCGGCTCGTTTCCAGTTGTTATTTCGGTCCTAGAGACAATCTTGCTCAAAGAAAATGGGCCAGTTAAAATGTTGGCAGTATGATTATGTGCGAAGAAATCTCCAGTAGCTTCACATTTGATTAAAATAAATCTGCTTGGCTAAACCTGGTTTTCCAAATTCTTGGGGTTTTTTTGTTAAAAGGAACACTCCTTGTGTTATCAAATATTAGTTTTCCTTTTACACTCAGTCAATTAATGTCAATATCCTATTGGTTTTTAGAGTACTTCTGTCAATGTGTCGATTCTTGTCAGTGATTTCAACGACAACTTCCCTCAGTTCACTTCAACGGATGGTTACCAGTTTACTGTTGTGGAAGCTACCGCTGGATTGCTTGTGGGCTCGGTTAAGGTAATTATCGTGAGTACACAGGTGTTTGTTTTCGACGCTGGTGTGCCTTCATATTTTAACATTAATTCCATTACCTGAATGATCAAACGTGCCCTTGTTTGTACTGGAGACGCATTATCCCTCATAGACGAACTTGGGTTGGAGTTGGATCATTTGTCTGAAAGTTCTTCTGAAATAAAGACGTGCCCAAGACTCATGATGCGTGTAGTATAAAACAATCTTTAGTAGCTCGCCCAAAGACACATAATAAGAGATAGTCTGACCTGTATTATCCGTTTGTGTTTATAGAGACCGAAGACAAAGGTAATTTGTGTTCGTTTGATCATGCGTCTCGCTAAAAGTAAGAACCATCTAAACTGGATCATTTGTCCAGAAGAACTCTCGGCTTTTGTGTATTTGAAATGAAAAGTGGGGAGTTGCCTGCGCCTGTCTTATCTCAAAACAAGCCCTAAAAGGAAACAGCAGGTGCTAACCTCGTCTACACGGATTTTAAGTCTTCTTTAAGTCTTCTGGTTAGCTCAGTTGGGAGAGCGCTGGTCTGCTGAGCGGGAGGTCACTGGTTCGAACCCTGGCCGGACCAACACTCAGGGTCTTTAAATAACTGAGAAGAAAGTGCTGCCTTTGTAATGACATCTGCAAACAGTTAGACTTTCTAGTCTTCTCGGATAAGGACGAAAAACCGTAGGTCCCGTCTCACAGCACTTACACTTACCTGGTTCTTGTGGGACGTAAAAGAACCCACACCACTGTTCGGAAAGAGTAGGGGACGTAGACCCCAGTGTTGTGGTCAACCTTCACTCATCACATCATTCACATCATGGGTTGGGTGGGTACAGTAAGCTCACAATTGGACTGAGAGCAGCTGCCAGTGGCGCCTTTGTATGCTGACGTCCGAGCTTACTGTTCACATGTTAAAATGTATTATAAGAGGGCACGTCTGTTGTCCTCTCATCCACGACTCTTCACTCTCTTCATTTCATTTCATATAACCGCCAAAAAATAGATAATTTAAGATAAATCGTAATTAACAATTGGATTTGAATTTTTGGCCTTTTTTGTCTCAGGCTAACGATAGTGACAGCGGCGATAATGCTCAGATAGTGTACTCACTGGTGTCAACACCGACATCGAATAGGTAGGGTGTTGCTATTAACCATTACAAGTTCAAAATGACTGCAAAAGTGAAATATATGTATAGTTTTATTTTGCATATTTATTTATCAGCTTTGCCAATTCTTGGCTGGGTTATTACCACAGCCTGAAACCAGTTATTGTGGGCCCGTAACCTTCCCCTATCCCCTTGTGAGCTATCTTCATTACGCTAAGCAAATTTGATAGTGTCTGAGATTCGCAGTCAGTAGACATATTACTCTTTCCTAGTTTCAGAATTAATTCTTCCACTGGTGAAATCTTTACCAATGAAGCGTTAGATCGTGAAGTTGTAAACACCCACTTGCTGATCGTTCAAGCTCGGGATATGGGCGTCCCGCAACTGCAAAGTACAGCGGTTCGAGTGTCAATCACAGTCACTGATGTCAACGACAACGTGCCAAGATTTTTCGAGGCTCAACCCAAGCTAAACACAGCAAAAAATGATTTATTGTGTGGAAAGTATAACAGAACGGTTAGTATCTTTGCATTATCCTTTATGACCGTACCTGAAAAGAAAAGTGTATTTAAAATTTTAAACAACCCTCATGTTACCAATAAAAAAAGTGCGTCGACGTAGAATGACGTGCATTTATTAAATGATTTGCGCTAGAATTTGAGTTTCATCGAAATAGACTCAGACGTTGTTCTGTTGTACCTCTCCGCGCGTCAAGATCAAACTATTTCAAAAGAGCCCAATTTTTTAGTTTCAATAGTGCTCTATCTAGCCTTAGAATATGTTTAACTTTTTGGAAACTGTTGTTTTGCGGCTTTTGTTGGCTTGTAAATGTTACCTTGAGATAGGCGTACATAATAGACAAATTTATTTGCGATAGTGGACTGTAAGTGTGCCTATCATTGCAATTTATGTCGTGAAAATTTGAGCATTGCTTTATAGAATTTTCAATTTTCTTATAGCATTACTACGAGTTTCGTGTTGAAGATTTGACTCCAGCTAACGCCAAAATTGGCAGAGTGAAGTCGGTTGACAAAGACGAGGATTTGAACGCCAAAACATTTTATCGCATTCAAGGTAATTTGGAGTCTCGTCAATTAATTTCGAATACAGTAATTAGAAATTCTCCAAACCAAATTCCACAGAAACAACTGTTCCCTTTTTTTACAAAATGCAAATGTACTTAAAATATTAAACTGTGTATATATAGCTTAGTAAAACTGATAAAAAAATTGGTTAAATAAAATGAAAAGACACCTATTTATAAAGCCATATTTCAACAAGATTTGTTGGATTGGTTGGAACAGTGAAAGGATAACTTCTTATTCGCAGCAATATAAATCCCGTTGGTGCCAATATCTGATGTTTCCGACAGTTTTTGAGCTGGTTTGAACTCCTTTAGGAAAGCGAAACGGGACGTTCTTTTTTTTTTATTTGTCAGTTATAACAGTATGTTATCCCCTGTTAAAAAGGTAGTAATAAACAGGTTTTTTGTTAGTGTGGTCCCTAACAATTAAACGTTTGGACAATTCACCCACAGTGGTAATTTGCGTAAATATATTACAGTCGAAAATTAACTCTTCACGAAATTAAGATATTGGATATTAATGCGACTTAAACTGACCCAAATGTGATAGGAGACGACTTTCAAATAAAGGAAATTACCGCGAAGGAGGAAAATAAAAGTAGGAAACTATTAACGCAACGTTCATAGAGAAACAAAATTTGCTGAGATAATAGGTACAAAGTCAAAGGTATAATTAGGAATGAAAACTTAGTTCGTTGTATACTTTCCCTAAACGTACATTTCACTGATACTGGCGGATCTCCACCCTTATAAAATACTCCTCCTTCTTATGTGTCAAGAATGTCAAAAGTGTATCGAAAAGTTGGAATCGAAATAGTGGAAATTAAGACGGCGGAATTAAACCCTCCACTCGATTAATGGCCTGAAAGTTAACGCTTACAAAAAAATTGAAAAAGTTAAATTTATGAAGTGTTTTAAAATTCCCTTTAATAATGTAATTTTACGTACAATGATAACGATGATGGTAAGGAGCCATGGTAATTTGTAAAAACTCAGAAAGGAGTAATAAGGTAGTAACTGTTTGCTGCTATATCATGACAGGTAATTATTCAGAGGTTTTTTCCATTGAACGCGAGACAGGAGTAATTCGCACCAATCGACAGCTGGTAAGTGTTGTTAAGAGCTGTAGTTTCTTCAGACAGAAAGGCTACAGACGTACATGTAGTGTGGTGTTCTGTAACTCTCAGCCGCTAAAATCCGTACGAGCAAGAAAAGCCTACATGCACTTGGGCTATTAATAGAGGGTGTTTAAAACTGTTGCCGTAAATATTTTTGGTTAGCTATTGTTTTTAATATATATGTCCCTTGTAAAAATCTTTTCTGTTGGGTCATTTAATAACCGCAGAATCCTAAACACCTCCATACTGCCACTGTAGATTATTTACATTTGTCTTATGACCAGCCGCTCTTATTCTTTAGATCCGCCTTGTATTTGCAGCATTGCAACCTTTCATGGAAATTGCCAGCAAATGCCTAGGGTATGAGAGGTGGGGTTTGGGGCAAGCGATCACACGAGGAATTGACTAGGCTATTTAAATAGCAAACAAATATTGTTACAACTATTGTTAAAGTACTAGACTGAACGAAAACTGACGGGAGGGGGTTCTGTGCAAGTGTAGTCCTGACGCAAGTTGTTTAAAATGTTGCCGCAAATATTTTTGGTTGTTCAAAAGTTGGATAACCTTATTATATCTACCGCGTGAATTGCTTTTCAGTGGATACCTTGTAAAGAAACCCATCGCGTTATCCATTCGAGTCAGTGGATGACACTATCCACCTCCTGAATTACACGTTGAATGAGAGTGTTGAAGACAATACATTGTAGCTTAGTCAGTGTAGTCCAACCATCATATTCAACCTTCTTATGATATGACTTCTGCAGCTGTTAAGTGACCAGTTTTGCTTCAGTCCTTCTTTTTTTTCTCTCAGAGACGTGCTGAAAATGCGACCTACATTTTGACTGTGGTGGCCGAAAACTCCCTGGCTTCTCCTCAATTGTCGTCTAACGTGACAGTATACGTTTTCGTATATGACGTGAGTGATCAAACACCACAATTCACCCAAAGCGAATATAAAGCCATGGTTGCTGAGTCTGTGACAGCCGGAACAACAGTTATTAAAATAAATGTGACCAAGAACGATAAGGTAAAATACATCATTATCCCTCGTATCATAAATATTTAATCTATGCATACATGTGTACAGTGATGAGGACGGCTTTTCTTAAAATATGTCATCATTATCCCTGAATTCAAGTACAAATCTGAATTCAAATATTTAATGGACTTAACATTTTGCGAAAATGAAACATTAGAATGGTTCTTTCTCGAATGGAAACTTTTAATATAATTTCCCCCTCGAATGGTTAATATGGTTCCCTCACGTACTTCAAGTTACTTTACTGTTCTTCCTTTTTGGTCTCAGTAGATTCCTTTGTCTTTACGAAAATCTAGAAAGCCCTAACAAAGCACTGAAGTAGTCAGGAAATTCGTACGTTTACTTATTTGCATGATGGTGCAGATGCGGATTCTGATTTTTCTGAGGGTTTTTTATAAAAGCATGTGACAGGGTTTTTCAAATGGTGAGAAAAGGCCAATTAGTCCGTTAAGGAAGCATATGTTTTGACTTTAAAAATAGGGAATGTCCAATGTTTAGCGTGATAAGGTGAGAATTCTAACGTTTGGAAAGATAAGGTAACAATTCACATGTTTGGGTTAAGGTGAATTCAATCTTTGAAAAAATCGTTTGGAAGGTCAAAATTAATGTTTGGAAGAAATTCCAATGTTTGTTTGGAAGGTTAGGTTAGAATTCAATGTTTGGGAAAGGATCCAAAAGGGTGAGAACTCCAAGGTTTGGAAGAATAAGGTTAGTATTCCAATGTTTTGAAGGATAAGGTTAGAATTTCCATGTTTGGAAGGATGAGGAGGGAATTCCAATGTTTGGAAGGATAAGATGGGAATTCCAGTGTTTGAAGGATAAGGAGGGAATTCCAATGTTTGGAAGGATAAGGTGAGAATTCCAATATTTGGAAGGATAAGGTGGGAATTCCAATGTTTGGAAGTATATGGTCAGAATTGCAATGTTTGGAAGGATATGGTCAGCACCTTTCAAAGTGTTAAATTTCCCGGATAGCAGAAACGTCCCCTCACTGTTACCTCCAGAAATGTGATATTGATCAGCCGCATTAAGAAATATATTTACATTACACAGAAATAAATTTCATGCTTTTATATAACTGTTGGTATGTACTTGATAAATATCTGTGAATATTTTTCTTTGCAGGCAGCCTTTATATTTAAGATATTGCACGATCAAACTAGTGCGGGGTCAAGAAAGTTTGTGATAGAACCTGAAACAGGAGTGATCACTGTCCAAGGAGAACTTGATAGAGAAACAATTGCAAATTACACAGTATGTATTACAAACCTGCTCGCCCCCTTACCTTGTATTCTCTGTAACTTACATGGAATCCCTCTAGGAAACTGCTAATATATGGAGAAGTTTTAATTGATATAAAATCTTTCTACGGACTGGCTCTAGCTTTTGGAAGGTGTATAGCGGTATCCACCATGTTTTCATCTGGTGGATAAGACAACCATCTTTTTAACAACTGGGCCAATAAAGATTTATTATATTTAGAATTCAGGCCAGGTACACTCCAGCTCGCTATCTTTCACCTATCGCGACGGCTTAAGCTTGCTATCTAAATGTACCATTTAACTATGTGGCTTGACTGGACCCTTTTAGCGGGAAAATTTAGTTCGAGTAAACAAAGTTAAAGGGTTGTTTCTCTGACCGCCGCCTAGTTTGCTCAGTTGGAAGAGCGCCGTCCTACTGAACGGGATGTCGCTTGTTAAGACCCCGGTCTGCGGGACCAATACTCAGGGTCTTGTTAAATATTGAGAAGAAAGTGTTTTCTTCTGCTGACACCTGCAAACGGTTAGAATTTCTTTTCTTCACGGATAAGGACGGAAAAAAATAGGTTTCGTCTCACAGTGTATGTACAGTTATGAATGTGTGTGTATGCAAACAGTCACTTGTCAGTGATTTTTTATCAGATAACATATCGGGCCCAATTTTTGACAAAATTGTCGATCTAAAAGTATCCAGACAATGTCGTTCAATGTAGTTAGATATCTTAACTGAACTCTTTTTTAAATTCATATTGCAGTTGAAGGTCCAAGCGAAGGTGCTGAACACAGATCTTCCAGGCGTGTTCTCTAACATCGTTCCCGTATTTATAAATATAATTGACGTGGATGATAACGTTCCTCGCTTTGTCAACCGAAGTTATAGGTATAATTTTCCTTATAAAATTCACAATTTACTGTCAAGGGCCAGAGGGTAGACTCCTTGGGTTAACAAGACGTTCTTTAGCAAGATAATTTACATTAGTATTTACCAAAGCAGTGAATAGCAATTTTCGCGTGTTTCGATTGGCTCCCGTAACTTGGAATATCCTTGACTATTCACTGTTTTGCGACAGGACCCATTGATGGCGTCTCGTTTCGAGACATTTTCGGAAGACGAAATTTGTATGATAAATGAAGCATTCGTACAAACAAATACCAAGAAAGCGACGAACTTGGTTTGTCGGTGTTCACTGGTAGGTAGAAAATTATTTTCATACTGAATTTGCAACAAAATCGTAAAATGCACTGGACAAAATCCCCGAAGTGTTCGTAAATTGTGAACAAAATCCCTACCGAGTGACGTCTGTAATTTACAGAATTTACTTTTTTTCAGTTTTATTCAACTGGTTTGGTAAATACTAAAACAACTATCCCCCTCAGAGTCGGTGAACAGCGCTAGATATATACCTTTATTACCACCCTTATTCACCTCCCCTTCGGAGGATAGTTGTATCGGATACATATGTCCCCAAAGTTCAATTTTTAACCGCACCGACCTAAAATAATACCTAATAGTAAGGCAAGGAAACGTCTTTACTTGAGACTAACTGGCTTATCGAGTTAGAGCTTAACCTACGTTTCTGTAACATATGGCGACTAGGAATCAGAACTATTTCCATTTCGCCTTTGACTAAAACCAGTGCATCGCAGGAATATCCCCCACCCGTTACCCATTTATACACCTGGGTGGAGTGAGGCACTTTGCGAGTGAGAGAGAACACGTCTTTCTTTTGTTTGGATCCGCTCAAACATGTCCTGTTTCAGGTTTATCGCGCGTGAGCTGTCACGTGTTGGTGATGTCATTGGACAAGTGAAAGCTGTGGACAAAGATAGCGTTAAACAAACAAAAGTGTTTTATGTGATAGCTCGTGGTAACGAGAAAGGTATGCAACAATCTTGCTATATTTTCCTGCACGATTTAGTCGTAAAAGTCAAAACATCAAGGGCAATATGCTTGGCGTTTTAAAAGTGATATTTTAAAAAACGTTATATATGAAACGTTAGTATCACTGTCACCCATTTCAGAACACGTGCCATTTCAGATTCACTAAGAAAGTTCGCTTTTAACTGCTGCGGTTATTCATTCTCTTTATGTCTCGTTGACAATTCTTTTTAGGTCTTTTTAATATCAGCGAGGACCTGGGAACTATTCAAGTCTTTCAAACTTTGGAACGTGACGCAAATTCAACCTTTCATCTGATCATACAGGCACGTGACGCACACGTGGGTAATGAACTCCGGAAACGAAGAGGTATAATTATGTACTAGACTAGTGACGGCAAGTGTTGAGAACAGTCTGCTAACAGAATGAAGCTCCCCGCAATGATAATGACGTAATTTCATCATTAACCTTGAGAGCCAAAACAGCCACAAAATCAAGTCTGCCAAGTACAATGTCAATGATATAAATTTTATATGGGTAATTGCTTTGTGCCTCTAGAAGAGAGAATAATTGGACTCTCTTGGCCTCTTTTAAGCGTCGTTATATGTCGAATTGCACCTTATCATTATTTGGAGGACGTCAGCGCTTCCCTTCCTGGCGTTGAAGTTTGAGTCAAAACGGTTGTTCTTCAAAACAGTTCCCTTGTGCCGGCAATTTAATACACACCTCTATTTTTGGACAACCTAAAAATGGCCAATTGAGAAATCTGTGGTTTTTGTGTGAAACTATGCGTTCTGCATTCTGCCCGCTGTATGTTACAATTGATATACGAAGCTAAGAAAGGTCTTAAATTTTATTCTCGTTGATGAAGTGATAAATATGTCTCGTATCAAACATAGCACCATTGTTTCGAACGCGAGACATGGGAACAAATCATGACCTCCCCTTGTGAACGAGCTACCTGCTTTTACATGTCGACTGGAAGCCTGTTTTGCTATCAAATGTACTAGATCAGCATCCATTTGTTGCAACTTTTATGTCAATGTCTCGTTCTTCTCCTATTTCTGTTTAGATCAGGGCGATGTTTTTGATGAGGTTACCACGACAATTGAAGTTCAGGATGAAAATAACAACAGACCTGTCTTCACTCAAAATATTTTCATCGGAGGTGAGGATATTGCAGTATCTCGTCCATTTAGTGTCACTCTTCAGACTTCAGTCAACGGAAAGGTTTTTGATCCGTCTCCTTTACTGAATAGGGACCCTTAAGCGACGTTTTCTCTGCCGTCGCCGTCCTCGGATCTTAAAGTCCCTAATGACCAAAGAAATACCGCTTCATCCTCGTGACCAGTCGTCTCCTCCAGGAGGAACGTGACATGGCTTGATTCAGTGATTTCGTCGGTTCAATGTTACGGCTTTTAGCAGAGTGTGGGGGTATTTTTTTCATTGGAGCTTTTCTGCTGGTTTCTTCTGTCTTTGCGTAGTACTATCAGCTTTGCAGATTTTGTCTTCGGTTAGTAGGGAAGCCACGTTGTTCGTTGCGATTGTCGGGAGAATTCGCCTATCATGCTATCACGCTCAGTTCTAAGCCTCCTCCGCTCACGGAGTTATTACGATTTGGCTAGTAAACAAGGCTGATCCCCTGTATTGAGTACTCAAAAGTTACCAAAGCTAGGAACTGAATCTTCATGATGGCAACTCAACCTGTAACAATTATACCCGTAAATGCCCTGTCCGAAAAACTGTCTCCCTCTGGGAGGTTATAACATTTATTTTACATTCTATTTTAGGTTTTTTGGAGAGAGAGGCTACTGAGAAACAAATCGTGGCAGATGTTAAGGTACTTTTTTTTCTGTTTTGTCATCTTACTATAGCGTAGCAAAAATAAATAGATAAATCGATCAGCCAATCCATCGTTTGTCTATATACAGTCGACTTTCTCTTAACGGACACCTCTATAAGACAGACACCTCTGTAAAACGGACACCTAGAATTGGTTTCTGTCTTTCTTTACTCTCCTTATTTGACTCTCTGTAAGGCGGACGTCTCTTTAAGACGGACACTTAGTACCGGTCCCAAAGGCTTCCGTGTTAGAGAGAGTTGACTTTAGACAAGACAAATTTGCTTGTTTGATGATCACTCCTCGCGTCAGGTTTTCCCAGCACGAATGTGCAATTAATACAGTAACAGTAAAAGTAAGAGGAACTATGAATGAATTTGATGTTTCAACGATCAATTGAAGTCGCTGTAAATCATCCTTGAACAAATGAACTGTCAATTCTTTATTCCACTCCAATGAACTTCAATTTACTGTTCACTCGTACAGAGGTTTCTAATAACAATAATTAAACCCAAAGTAAGCTATACATAATCGGACCAAAAAATAAATACAACACAAAGAAAGGCGCACCGAGGAAAACTAAAGAAATTAACTAAAGGAAATAAAAAAGCACATTCCAGACGGTGAAGATATATCCGAACATTGAACGAAGATACGTGAACTACGATAACCGTATACAAACGATACTAGAATAACGGTCACAAGTGTTTAACTAAACGGACGAAACCGCTGGTCCTAAATACGTGGAGACAATCCATCCCTTAGTTACCAGACAGACCTTTATCTTGCCCAGTTACTGTGATTCAGAGAAAGTGCTTTGAAAATTGTCATGTTTAAAAAATACTGAACTTCTACATCGCAGAGACTACGTGTGTAGGTTACACCATTGTTCAAAACCATACGCAGACCTCGTGTGTTTATTAGTGGGTTATTTTAGCAACGCACTCGCCAAGAAATCGAATATACTGCAAGAGTCTTCAATATCTTTTTTCTATATGTCTTTAACTTCTACTGCTAACAGCTAGCTCCTTCTAATCACTAATAACATCTACTAAAAAGCGAATAGCTGTCTCGATGGGACTCAAAACGCAGGGTCACCGCCTCTAACATCCCCCAAACACGTCCACCTGTGTGAATCACACTTCAGGCAAGGCCAAGACAAGATTGTTGAAAGTGAAAAGTAAATTGGCGAGCTAAGCAACTTACATAAGGAAGATATTAAAGAATAACCCATAAAACTCTTAAAAACAAAAGAATCGTTTCTTTGCTAATTCGTACTGCATCATAAAAGGCCTTCTTGCCGCAGAAAATGAGGCTTAAATTTGCTTTTTTCAGATTGAAAAGCAGTTCTCTGGAACGTTATCTGTGTCCGCCATTTACTTTCTTATGATGAGGCCCAGCCCAGAAAAAAATAACTGACCGATAAATCTCCACATGTCTGACTGTTTCTCTTTTTACTTTGCGCAGGCTCTTGACAACGACTTTGGCGTTTATGGCTCCATAAAGTACTCTATTGTGTATGAACAGGATCCTGGAATTTTTTCCCTTTCCCCGCTCACTGGTGAGGTCACGCTGACCAATCCTTCATCCCTAGTCGCTGGGAAAGAACAGTACGTTCTGGCAATTTCGGCCGCAGACAACCTGGCAATAGCTCCATATAATAGTGTCAAAGAAAATGCTTCTGTTCGTGTAAGTCTTTAACAGTAAGAATGTGATAGTTCCTTCCCTCTTTGACGTTTTAGTTAGTCAAAAACAATGCTGCTGGGTTTTACTGTCACGCAATCAAAAATCCAACTTAAAACCGTCAAATAGATTAAATCCAGAATCTGGAATATGAAAGAAGGTGAATATGCAAAGACCGTCGCAAACGTTCAGGCCAGTGCAGTTTTTCATTTGCGAGATATTCGGAGAAATGATTTACCCACATTATAGAAAATTGTAAAGACACGCCATGTTGGTTACCATGCACAGAAAAGATCTGTCACTGAGTTTTGCTAAGATATCTACGAAAACTAGATCCCTAAAGGTAGGTTGGCCGTAATATCGCTGGACGTAAGAGTCCAGTGGATGCAAGATCAATTCATGTAAAAGCCCCTGGATGTAAAACCCCTTAACGTCAAACTCCAGGATGTTAGACCACTGGACGTAAGACCCCTGGATGTAGTACCCCTGGATATAAAAGCCCTTGATGTAAAAGCCCTGGACGTAACACCCCTGGCCCCAGTTCTTCGAAGGCCGATTAGCGCTCAACCCTGGGATAAATTTAACCTGGGTTTCTTTTTCGTGTGTTCAAAAGCATTTTCTCGGATAATTTTCTGTCTTATTTTTCAGAGCTTCCATTCATCAACTTGTAGACAAAAAGAATTAAAACTGAAATGCTTTTTAAGCTTTAAAATCTTAATTCAAATCTCACACTAACCCTGGGTTATCTTAACCCAGCTTTGAACAACCCGCCCCTGGTCGTAAGACCACTGGACGTAAGACCCCTCGATATAAGACCCGATATAAGACCCTTGGACTTAAAACCACTGAATGTAAGAACCCTGGATTTAAGACCCCTGGTCGTAGTTCTTTTCAATAACATCCATTTATTATCTGTAAAATTGTTATGGTAACGACTGAATCGATCAGTGCCAGGCATTATCACATCATAAGAAAGGCACATTTAAGGAAAACAAAAATTATAATAATAATTATTATCTGCAATCTTTATTCCTTTTTATTTATGTATCATATATGAAAACAACAAGTGCTTCATAAGAAACATCCTGTTTATGTTACAACAAAAGACATGTACATCAAAATCACAGCAAAAATCAGTTAACTTTTGACAAATTCTAAGTCTGTTTGCAGATTTAATAATACTCAAAACAAACAAAACTGTAACGAACACAAACGAACTAGAGAGTTAAGCAAGATACAATTACGCTGTGTACTGTCTTAAGTCTAAATGCTCTACTTGTAGCTTGGTTCAGAAAAGGAAGGTTTTCGAAAACGCACCAGCGATCATAAACAATAAACCATAAATATATGAAAGTCACGGCCTACTCTTGAAGGTTACCTACAAACAAAAGGACATTAGTTGAACTTCACACCATCAAAGAATCCAGGGTTTGAAACATCCGAGGGTTGTAAAGTCCTACATCTACGGGTATTTTATCCAGGGTTTGAAAAGTCTCGCATCCAGGGGAGAGTTGTAAAGTTGTAATATTCAGCGGTCTTACATGAAGGGTCGTTACATCCAAAGGTTGTAAATCCTTACATCTTGTGGTTGCCAAGTCTTACAACCGGAGGATGTAAAAATTGGCTCTTTAAGAGAGGTTATTTATATAAGGGGGTTATTCTTCTATCCTTGGCTCATTTTTATGTACGGGGGTTTGCCCAGCTGTTGATAATGATCCCAGAGGTCTTAAGACAAGAGGTCTTACTACCGGGGGTGCTACAACCAAAAATCTTACAACCAGGAGTCTTTCCACCAGAAGTTTTACCACAGGGGGTCTTACAACCAGTGTCTTAGGACCAGGGGGTCTTACATCCATGGATCTTACGACCAGGTGACTTACGACAAGGGATCTTACATCCAGAGGTTTCTTACGACCAGGGCTCTTACATCCAGGGGTTTTTTCACCAGTCGTCTTACCACCAGGGGTCTTACGATTAGGGGTCTTACAACCGGCGGTCTTTCCACGAGTCTTCTTACCACCAGGGCTCTTACGTCCAGTAGATTTACATCCAGGGTTCTTGCCTCTAGGCGTCTTGAGACCCAGATCTTATCACCAGTTGTCTTACAACCAGGGGTTTTAAAACCAATGGTCTTACGTTCTTACGACAAGGGGTTTTACATCCAGGGGTCTTAAAACCAGGGGTCTTTCTACCAGTCGTCTTACCATCACGGCTTTTACGACCAGTGGTCTTATATCCAGGGGTCTTACCTCCAGGGTCTTACAACCGGTGTCTTACATCCAGCGGTCTTACAACCAGGTGTCTCTCCACCAGTCTCCTTACCACCAAGGCTCTTACGACCAGTGTACTTACATCCAGGGATCTTACCTCCACAGGTCTTATAACTGGATCGTACATCCAGTCGCGTTACCACCAGAGGTCTTACGTTCAGGGGTCTTACGACCAGGGGTTTTACATCCAAGGGTCTTACAACCAGGGATCTTACGACCCGGGGTCTTACAACCAGGGTTCTTACATCCAGACCACGCCTTACACCTAAGACCACGCGTGTTACATCCATGAGTTTTACAACCAGGGTTTTTGTCGATAAGGAGTTTTACGACAAGGGATATTACAACCAAGGATCTGATGACCAGGGGTCTTACCACCAGGCGTGTTACATGCAGGAGTCTTACGACCAGGAGTGTTACATCCAGGGGTCTTACAACCCTTTGGTCTTTCCACCAGTCGTCTTGCCACCAGGGGTCTTACTACCAGGGGTCTTTCAACCAAAGATCTTACAACCAGGGGTCCTACGACCATGGGTCTTACATGCATAGGTCATACCACAAGGGGTCTTACAACCAATGCTCTTACAACCAGGGATCTTTTGACCTGGGGCCCAGGATGCAAAATCTTTGGTCGTAAAATTCCTAGATGTAAGACCCTTGTTAGTAAGACCACTGGACATAAGACGCCTGGACGTAAGACCTCCGGACCTAATACCCCTGAATGTAACCAAGACTCCTGGATGTAATACCTTCGGTTGTAAGATCCCTGGTTGTTGGACCCCTGGTCATAGGACCATTGGACGTAAAACCTCTGGATGTAAGGCCGATGAATGTAACACACCCGGATGTAAGACTCCTGGTTGTGAGACCACTTGAATTAAGACATCTCGGTGTAAGACCGTTGGATTTAAGATCCCTGAACGTAATACACCTGGATATAAGATCCCTCAGGTGGATGTAAGACTCCTGGACGTAGGACCACTCGATATAAGACCCCTAGTAGAAAGACATCTGGATGTTAAACCCCTGGATGAAAGACAGCGGAATGTAAGACCACTGGACGTAAGACCGCTAGACTAAGACCCCTGGATACGACCTCGTAAGATTACTGGACTTAAGACCCCTGGATAAAATACCCGTGTTCGTAATACCTCTTGATGTAATACCCCTGGACATAAGCCACTGGTCGTAAGACCCCTGGAAAGAAGATCCCTTGAGGTAAGACACCTGGACGTAAGACCCCAGATGCTACGAAAGCCTGAAGTAATCACTTTTCAGATAACAAAATCCCCGCTAATAGCTCTCCCGGTTTCCATGAAAATGTCGTGTCACGCAAAAGCTTAGAAATTCCAGCATACTGTACAACAAGACGAGGTGCCCTTTCGAAGTGAAAACTTGTCTAAAAATTTGTCCGCCTTTAGCCGCCCTAATACTTCGTGAAATTAAAACTGAGGAGGATCGATAATTCTTTTGTTTTAAATTTTGATAACTTCGTCTGAAGACCAGCAATAAAGACCAGTCTCAAACATTGTTCAAGACCGGCATCCCCTTCTCTAGCCTAGCTGTCGTCATGACCAGTACAAAGAGTGATTGATCGAATCTTAATATTTGGGAAATTTTACCGGATTTTCAGATTTTCGTTCTCACCAATTCCAAAGAACTATCTCTTGAGATAGGAATTCATCCTGAATTCGCCAAGGAGAAAACTGACGAAATGAAAAGGTATGTTTTGATTGATTTAGGATTGTCATTATTTATTCCTTCTCGTCACGTATATTTATCCAAGATGAAGGTTTTATTTTGAAATGATAACAACACCTTTCTGAAAAGTCCCTGGAATGCATGAGCTTAGTCGTTGAAAGTATTCATTTGAGCCCGTTTTTGCCAGATTATTTAAAAACCTCGCTCAAGGAATCTCAATCAACCCTCGTAAATCCTTCTTGTATGGCAGCTCAGCAATAGATTTATACTGTGAATCGTAATGACCAACTCGGCACTGAAGGAACGAGAAGGGAACTGGGTCGAGTTAACCTTCTCAAAGTCTTCTGGGGCTGTTACTTGGGACAGGGGAAAAACTGACCAATAGCAGACCGGCGCAGCCCCAATAACGATCCCAGAAACACTTGCGGGACACATTTCTGCTCCATTTCCCGTTTCGTTTCTAAGCTTGCGGATGGCACAGGTACTTAATTTGAGTTTGATCTTTTCTTTTTTTTTTGAAGTATGCTGCAGAATCTTACTGGAGCGAAAGTGATAATTAATGACATTCTAGAGACTGGTGGCGGAAAGTAAGTATTCGGCTTTGCTTGTTATTTTTTTTGTTTACTCTCACGATGTATCTTTACATATGACGATTTTTTTAGTTTAGAAATTGCTGAAAATTGTGTTGATAACTCACTGTCACTTTGCTTTTGCAGTGAAACTCTTTTTTCTCTAAATTACTTTTCAGATCGATCGTCTATTTTCATGTTATCGACGACTCTTCGTTGTATGTCTTAGACCAAAGCGATTTTATAAGGTAAATGAAAAAAATGGTTTTTTTTTATTATAAAGAAAGCTTTCATACGTGATAATTAAGAATTTTACTTTCTTAGTTCGTACCGACAGGTTGCGTCAAATGACATTTCCGTGAATATATCTGACATGTTTGTCAGAAACATGATTGTGGTTTCGAATTAAAACAAACTTTCAGACGTTCTGTTTTTGCCGTCTAGTCCAAACTCGTGACCAGTAGCTTTCTCCTGGCTTTTCCCTCATTCTTAACCACCACATACTCATCAGTACTCTAGTGGATGTCAGTAGCCTCGTCGAGGTATCGGGAGAAGGTTGATCTCAAACCCCCTTGTCGTTTGCTTTACTAGTTTGTTATTTCCAACATCTACGTACATTCTTCAAGTATTTTCTTCTGCACTCGTATTTGTTTGTCTTCATACCTCTTTGTTAATTGCAGCCGCCTGCTTAACAACACAAACTTGATCAACGGTGTGTTTAAAAAGTGGAATATTCACATACCATCTGACGGGTCAGCGGAAATGTCCACAGGCACAAGGAAGGAGTTCAGTGCTGTGATCGCTGCCATGCTTGTTTTGTCGATCGGTATCGGAGTGGCGGGAATCATTGGTATTGTAATCGCATGCCGCAAGAAAAAACGGTATGCTAAACGTTTAACTAGATCTATGTAATCTTATTTTTTTCTTATCTCAGCACATTATTCGAACTTTATGATTCCCAGTCAGCTACCAAGCGGTAGCCAACAGTTACCGGTACTGTACAAACGACTTACTGATAAAATCAAGCAAAACTAACTACTAGAGAACGACTGGACAACTGAAAAATTGACTTACAACAGACGACTGTTTAATTGTGACAATAGACGGAGCGAAACGCACCAATTATATTACGAGTCTTCATAGCCAATAACGTCACGGCTTAGCTGACAGACGACCAATAACATCTCGACGTAATTGACCAATCAGGTCAATAACCAGAGTATAATACCATCAACTGGCGTGGTACAACTCACTTTGACTCTAAAGATGACTACCACACAGGTTGTCGAAACGTCAGTCATCGTCAACAACAGTCCTATTCAGGACTACGTTCACCCGAACGATCAAACTCAACCTACTTTTGGAATGACTCATGGGTTCAAAACTTTCACAGCGGTATGCAGTAAGTAACGTAGCTGCGTAGACGTGCGCCAAATCGTTTCTTTGTTGTCTGCTGCAAAGGAGATGTTTTGGTGAGCAGGGGCAAAAGGTTGTTTTGACCGCTTTAGGGAGTGCAAATCGCCCCATCTGAGGCTTCCTCACGCTTCTTTAAACTTTGTTTGTCAATTTGCCACATGGCACAAACAGGGGGCCATAAGTCATTAAAACTATGCCCATGACAATACGCAACCGAACCTGTAAGAGCTCTTTGAGACGTTTCTTTCCTCATCCAATTTGCAGCGAAAAGACAATCTACAAGACCACTGACACAAGACAGTTGTCATTCCCACTTGCAACAGCTTGGCAGTAAGTACACAGATTGCTATAACGTGCTTCTTTCCTTTATCTGCAAATCTGTGATATCCGTTTATAGTCAAATCACCGTAAATTAAATATTCCTTTTGTTGGGGTATAGAATTTAACGTGGTTCTTTCTTCGCGTTCAACAAGGCGGTAAGTTAGCAGTGGTGAGTTAACTCGTGTGAGTTTCAAGATCTTGAATTTTCCAAATCTTGCCGGAAGGAATTTGAACATTCCAAATCTTGCCGGCAAGATCTTGAATTTTACACATCTTGTCGACAAGATTTTGAATTTTCTAAATCTTGCCTGCAAGATCCTGATTATTCCAGTTTTGCCAGCACGATTTTCCTGGCAAGATCTTGAATATTACAAATTTTGCCAGTAAGATCATGAATTTTCAACATCTTACCAGCAAGATTTTAAATTTCCAAATTTACCGGCAACATCTTGAATTTTCCAAATCTTACCGGCAAGATTTTGAATTTTCCAATCTTGCCGGACACGAGTAAAACTGGTAATTTTCAAGATATTTATCGCTATGGAAAAATTTCGTAGAAATTGTACAAGAGCTGAGGAGACCTGCTTCGTCTAGCACAAATTTTGTCTACCAAACAGCTAGACTTGAATCAACACCAACCGTTTAACCGCTTAAAATGGATCAAGACTTTTCAGAGCTACGTATCTCTTAAATAATTTGTTTCCAACTGTGTTTCTATCGTAAGTTTCTTGTCTTTCCAGCGAAAAATCTATCTCATAATCTTGCAGGCACAAATAAAAAAGACTTCAAATATGATAAAGAAAAGTTTTGCGAAAAATCCGTTATTATTTCAAACGCAAGTGCTAAGAAGGCTTTTAAGTTTCCTTTACTTATACTATTTCTAGAAGAAAAGACTTCGAAGCACTAAATTTTAACCAAGATAATAAAATTGCTCTTGTGACAATGCCAAATGCTGGAAATGCTTTTTATTAAAACACGTCGAGTCCATCAAAAAATTAAAATTCATTCTTGGCTGCGAGGCTAAGAGGAATAAACCAAAAGAAATGTAAGACCCCTGGATGTAAGAACCCCTGGTTGGAAAACCCCTGGATGTAAGAAACCTGGCTGTAAGAACCCCTAGTTGTAAGACCCCTGGATGTAAGAAACCCTGAATGTAAGACCCCTGGTTGTACGACCACTGGTTGGAAGAATCCCTGGTTGTAAGAGCTCTGGTTGTAAGACCCCTGGATGTAAGAACCCCTGGTTGTAAGACCCCTGGATGTAAGAACCCCTGAATGTAAGACCCCTGGTTGAACAACCACCGGTTGGAAGAATCTCTGGTTGTAAGCGCTCTGGTTGTAGGACCCCTGGTTGTAAGAACGACTTGTTGTAAGACCCATCGTTGTGAGAACCCCTGGATCTAAGTCCCCTGGTTGTACGACCACTAGTTGAAAGAATCCCTGGATGTAAGACTCCTGGATGTAAGAATCCCTGATATTGTAAAACCCCTGTTTGTAAGACCCCTGGTTCTAAGAACCCCTGGATGTAAGACCCCTGGTTGTAAGAATCCCTGGTTCTAATACCCCTTCTTGTACGACACCTGATTGGAAGAACCACTGGTTGTCAGACCCCTGGTTTTAACAACCCTGGTTGTAACAACCCCTGGATGTGAGATCCCCTAGATTGTACGACCACTGCTTGTCAGAGTCCCTAGTTATAAGATTCCTGGTTTTAAGAACCCCTGCTTGTAACAACCCATGGTTGTAAGACCACTGGTCGTAAGAACCCTCGGTCGTTAAGAACCCCTCGTTGTAATAACCCCTGGTTGTAAGACCCCTGGTTGTAAAAACCCCTGGTTGTAAGACCACTGGTTGTAAGAACCCCTGGTTCTAAGACCCCTGGTTGTAAAAACCCCTGGTGGTAAGACCCCTGGTTGTAAGAACCCCTGGTTGTAAAAACCCCTGGTTGTAAGACCCCTGGTTGTAAAAACCCCTGGTTGTAAGACCCCTGGTTCTAAGAACCACTGGTTGTAAGAATACCGGGTTGTAAGAACCCCTGGTTGTAAAAACCTCCGGTTGTAAGACACCTGGTTGTAACAACCCCTGATTGTAAGAACCCCTGGTTGTAAAAACCCCTGGTTGTAAGACCCCTGGTTGTAAGAACCCCTGGTTGTAAAAACCCCTGGTTGTAGAACCCCTGGTTGTAAGAACCCCGGGTTGTAAGACCCCTGGTTGTAAGAACCCCTAATTGTAAAACCCCTGCTTGTAAGACCCCTGCTTGTAAGAACCCCTGGTTGTAAGATCCCTTCTTGTAAAAACCCCTGGTTTTAAGACACCTGGTTGTAAGAACCCCTGATTGTAAGAACCCCTGGTTGTAAGACCCCTGGTTGTAAGAACCCCTGGTTGTAACAACAACAACAACATAAGCTTTATTTGCATGACTATAATTATGTAGTTACAGTATTGCAAAAGCTTCAACATAAAAAACAAACAAACAAACAAATCATAACAATGATAATACAATACAATAATTACTATAGTCAATCAAGTGTCGTCAGCATGATTTGATAACAAATTATTACGCAAATCATTACATAATGAGACAAATTTCAACAAATGTGAATTTACAGAAAAATTCTGTGAATTCATCAATTTAATTATTAATTCTGTGTAAGATAGCTGATTAAAGTCGACAACATTTTCTTGGATTTGATTGTAGAATTTCTCCCTTGGGATTGAGTATTTTGGACAATGGAAGAGAAAATGAAATTCGTCTTCAATTTTACCAGAGTTACAAATAGCGCAGAATCTATCGTTGCGGGAAGTTTGATTATATCTTCCAGTTTCACTCATGAGTTTGTGGTTACTTATACGAGGGTTGTAAGAACACCTGGTTGTACGACCCCTGCTTGTAAGAACCCCTGGTTGTAAAATCCCCTGGTTGTAAGACCCCTGGTTGTAAGACCCCTGGTTGTAAAAACCCCTGGTTGTAAGACCCCTGATTTTAAAAACCCCTTGTTGTAAGATCCCCTTTCGTAAGAACCCCCGGTTATAAGAACCTCTGGTTGAAGGAACCCATGGTTGTAAAAACCCCTGCTTGTAAAACCCCTGGTTGTAAGAACCCCCGGTTATAAGAACCTCTGGTTGAAGGAACCCATGGTTGTAAAAACCCCTGCTTGTAAAACCCCTGGTTGTAAGAACCCCTGGTTGTAAGAACCCCAGGTTGTAAGACTCCTGGTTGTAAAAACCCCTGGTGGTAAGACCCCTCGTTGTAAGAGCCCCTGGTTGTAAGAACCCCTGGTTGTGAAAACCCCTGGCTGTAAGACCCCTGCTTGTAAGACCCCTGGTTCTAAGAACCACTGGTTGTAAGAATACCGGGTTGTAAGAACCCCTGGTTGTAAAAACCCCTGGTTGTAAGACCCCTGGTTCTAAAAACCCCTTGTTGTCAGACCACTGGTTGTAAAAACCCCTGGTTGAAAGAACCCTTGGTTGTAAGACCAATGGTTGTAAGAACCCCTGGTTGTAAGAACCCCTGGTTGTAAGACCCCTGGTTGTAAGACCCCAGGTTGTACGAGCCCCTGGTTGTAAGAACCCCTGGTTGTGGGAACCCCTGGTTGTAAGACCCCTGGTTGTAAGAAGCTCTTGTTGTAAGACCCCTGGTCGTAAGAACCTTTGCTTGTTAAGAACCCCTTGTTTTAAGAACCCTGCTTGTAAGAACCTCTGATTGTAAGATCCCTTGTTGTAAGAATCCCTGGTTGTAAGACCTCTGGTTGTAAGAACCCCTGGTTGTAAGAGCCCTTGGTTGTAAGAACTCCTGGTTGTTAAGAACCCCTGGTTGTAAGAACCCCTGGTTGTGAGAACCCCTGGTTGTAAGAACTCGTGGTTGTAACAATCTTAGGTTGTAAGACCTCTGGTACTAGGAACCCCTTGTTTTAAAAACCCCTGGTTGTAAGACCCCTGGTCGTAAGGACCCTCGGTTGTGAAGAACCCTGGTTGTAAGAAGCCCTGGTTGTAAGAAACCCCTTGTTGTAAGAACTCCTGGTTGTAAGAATCTTAGGTTGTAAGACCCCTGGTTGTAAGAACCCTTGGTTGTAAGACCCCTTGTGTAAGAACCCCTGGTTGCAAGATCTTTGTTTTTAAGACCCCTGCCTGTAAGAACCCATACTTGTAAGACCCTTGTTTTTAAGAACCCTTGGTTGTTAGACCCCTGGATGTAAGAATCTCTGTTTGTAGAAACCCGTTGTTGTAAGACCCCCCCTACTCTTAAACCACGCGGCATTTTTTTCTCTTGTATCAATAAATCATCTCAAAGATAAACGGACTAGGTCTAAAATAAACAGGAACGTTCTTTGGAAAATTAAAAAAACCAGGGCCGGTTTCATCCACATCCGAGGGTTAATTCATGTATATGATACCATGAAGAGAAATCGTCTTTGGGGGCGGGAGTCACATAGCAAAGTTTTGAGGTGTGTACAAGCAGCAAAAGCTGTATTGTTGTATCTTGATATAAAAGGGAAACAGGATTGAAAAAGCGACGTATTAATGAGGCAACGAGGTATTTTCCTAACAGGGTACCATTTTGGGCTTCTATTTAGAACGGATATTACCCTCAAGGCTATTAAACCACGTGTCATCATTATATCATGTCTAAATATTCAGATGTCACTCAACTGTAAAGAAGATATTAAAAAGAGGATACCAATACGTACCCGTATCCCTTGTTATATGTAAGCGTGAAGATTTCAGTGAGTGCTAAAACGTCTTTTTTGCCCTTGGCAATCTCCACACTGGCTCTCATCTAGATCAGAATTTGGCATAAAGACATGATCTCCCGTAAGAATGAAAATAACGTTACTAGCATGCAATGCAAAATGTGTATCATGCCCAGTATTTATTTATTTGGTTGCCATTTCGTTATAAAAAGTTCAACTTTTATGCTTGTATTTAATAAATTTGCAAGACTGCATGTCTTTCTCTCGACTGCAAAACGATTCCGCTACATTTCGCTGGGGCTTCAAAATGTGTGACTACTTCTTCGTGGTTTGGATGTCAATTTGGTTATTCAGCTTTCCTGTAAGTATTGCAACATTATGTACAGAAGAATCGAGTGTTACTCACCCCTAGCACCATGTAGTAGTGCCTAGGCATAGGTACTTTTTTATTACTCTTTATTAAATTTCGGACACACAAACAATTACAATACATTAGATTTACCACTCATTACAATAAATTCTAATTATCAATTACTAAATTTTACCTTACATTGAAACAGGTACAGAAGGGAAAAAAGTGAAATAAAAAGAAAAAGAAAGACAAAGTGCACAAAAATACTGTAGTTTATATATTAGCAGTTGAGAGAAGGCTGCCTGCGTTATGGTCCTCCGTCTCCCATCTGCCTGTTTGTCACTTGCTCTTTAATTAACGGTATAAATAAAATTGTTTTCTGAGGGGTATTGGTTGAAACTAGCCCATTTCTTCCCAAGGGAGGCTAAGTTATTATTATCAAAGGCAATCTGTTCCTCAATTTCCATGGAGTGTATGACTAACTGAGTGTACACTCGTACCATAGGAATGGTATCTCGTAGTTTGCAACTATATATATGGTGTCTAGCAATACGGAGGAAGTGATGTACGGGAAGATTGGATATGTTGTCAATTAAGCCGAGGCAAAGAGCTGGCGAAAAGGGGGTAATGTTCAAGTTAGTCAAATCAAGATTTTCGAAGGTTCACTGCGAAACATTTTTCCAAAAAGTCTGAGTTAATCTACACTGCCAAAAAAGATGTGTAAGTGTCCCTGGGGAACCAGCGCAAAAAGAACAGGAGTCTGTTTCCTTTTAGGCATAGGTACGTTTACCGTTGTTCATGTCGACGAGGTAAGAAAAAACAAAGTTATACCCGCCTGGATTCACAAATTGCCAACGTTTACGGCAAATGAGAAAATGGCAAGATTTGGAAACTCTACATCTTGCCAGCAAGATTTGAAAAATTCTAAATCTTGTCGGCAAGATTTTTAAAAAATTCAAAAACGTGCCGGCAAGATTTGGAAAATTTAAGATCTTACCGGCAACATTTGGACAATTCAAAATCCTTCTTGCAAGACTCGGAAAATTCAAGATCTTGAATTTTCAATATTTGGTAACTCACCACTCGCTAACTGGCCCCAGTAACTCACGACGGATGACTCACCAACTTGCCGGGGTCAATTTCTTCTGGTTATTATGTTTTGTTGTTTAGCTCCGGGGATATTCCTGGCATCGAAGCATTTATTGACGCTAAGGCTGAAGAAACTCCCCGATCTTTGTAAGTCAATAATTTTACCTCTTTCTTGGTTAACTCACTCTCCAGCAATGAAGTTATATCGCAGCGAGGTTGGCGTTTAGCTTGTCCGTTTCTTTAGCAAGAAGAAATTTATGTAAGGAATTATCTGAACATTGCTGGTCTCACTTGATATGATTTTTTCGTGAACGTTAACTGAAATAGCTGCGCCATACACCTCGTATACAATTAAGGTTAATGGTCAGTAGACACTAACGGTGTATTATGCGGCGAGAAACGTGATAGAAAGGTAGTGATACTGATTGAAAAATGGGTGGGCGACGAATTTACAATCGAGCGCAAAATCTACATATTTTTCTCTTGTTCACTCTTCATTGCTGTCACAGGCGAGCGCCGAACAAGTATACCGTTCAGAGGGAACAAGCTGTACCTGGGTGTTCGGTATGTTATACTGCTTCATCTGATTTATACTCATCTGTATTAATTTTGTAAACGAAAAATGAGCAGCAAGACAGACTCAAGGGATGATTAGGGATTTTAAGGTGTCACTACGGGGAAGGCAACGAGAACCTCAAAAACGTAATACGTTTAAATAGGAAAACAACTTTTCAAGTGCATCACTCTTGTTTGGGTACATTCCTTTGCTGTAACAATACGACGACGAGCTAAAATTGCCTAAATTCAAGTGTTTTGGAGAACATTAAACAAAAGGCGACCAATTTCTCTTTCTCTCTCTGAACTTGGATATGATCGATCCTTAGGAATTCAACTTCAGTAGAGATTGCCTACAATATACAAAGTGAGCAAGTTGAAATAATCGCTCTAAACGCGGCGTGTGGTTTTCTGTTAATTTCGATATAGGACTCTACTACTACTGAAAGTATATTTTTGACTAGGTTTCGCGTCCATCCCTTGATCTCCCTTCCCAACCCCCACTCCCAGCAAATTTGTGCCACAAAAAAATCTCATTTTCCTCGAAATTCAACATTGTTTGGGGTGGAAGGCGGGAGGTAGCCAGTTTTACCATCATGTAAGTGTTCCAGCACTTTCAAAGTCCATTCATTAGTCATATCCTGATAATCTTGCTGTCTTGTTCCTTTGCCACCTGATACGTTGCAGGCAGGGCTCAACATACCCACCAACAATGTCCGGCCAGAATGGCGTCTTGACCGGCCAAAAGCTCCACTCGCCGGTCATGTTCACAGGTCACCCAAACTCTTCTTGAACAAACAGCCAAATCCCTTAGATTTTGTCTCTTTGTGTAAATACAATCAAATACAATCACGTTAATAGACATCTACGCAAGGATTGGCTCACTTTTCTCCACTTTTTGGACCGGTCCAGAAACGTGACTTGACCGAGCAAAAATTTCTTTGGCCGGTCATCGTGTCCAGCCACAATCCGAAAAATTCTTTTTTGAGCCCTGCGTTGTTACGTTGATACGTTGGCTGCCTGGTAGTCACAGGCAGGACTTCACATTACACTTGAGAAAGCTTGACTCATGTTTTTCCTGGTTTTTGTAACTTCTGATCACTTAGCAATTTTAATTAATTCTCTATATCTTTGTTTCAGAGTCAGTCATTGCTTCGCACGCCACTGTAAGTGTATTTCTTTTTACAAAAACCTTTGACGCAATCGGTTGAACAAGTCAGTTTGTGACATCTCGTGTGGTACAACTGTATGCATTAACGTGCCATTTTTTCCATGCTTGTAACAGGCGATCGAGTAAAACGTACAAAATGGAAGCGGATCTGAAGAACGACGAAGAGGTATAATTATGACTCAAGCATACCTTGCTATGACTCCCCTTTTGTTAGGGCTTGCGCCCCACTAGGTAAATCCACCTAAACTGAAAGCAACGTAAAGTCGATATCTTCCGGTGTCTCAGATGGTAATCTGCCTAGAGAATTCCAACGCCTTGGAAGCTCAAGATAGCTCCGTTGACACATCCGCATGGATGAACAACGCTGCCTGGAGCTTCTTGGATAAAGCTTGCTATTTCGTGAAGAACTGATAATGGTGGCATTAAACGTTTATAAAGAGGAGAAAGGGCATCATTGATGCAGATGGGCAACAATATGGAGATTATTGCTGCCGAGCGTTAGCAAGACGGTATACTGTATATGAGGAAAAGTCCGAATTTTTTTGGAATGTCAGATAGCAGGCATGCACACTTTGTTATCGTCATCTAGGAAGGTCTTACATAAAGTAGTACTCGCGCACAGCTAGCGATCAAATAGTCTAGGTTTCTGATGAGGGATCAGTTTCGCTTGGTTATAAATATTTCGGCTCAAGAATTTTTCCTTTTCCTCAACTGTCAGAGAGTGTAATAACTGAAAGACTTATATTGTACGCCGATAATGTGCAAGCAGTGCATTTACAGTCAATTGTTTTGCCTCATGGGTCGTAGCACGTCTTAATTTGAAGAGTGAATGATTGCATCAGTCGATACGACTACTATTTTAGCGGAATCCCCTCTTTGCGCTCCTTTTTACTTAAATATCATTGCAGCCTCATAAATTCTCTTTCGAGGGTCAGGTGTAGTTTTACAATTACCTGTAGCATTTTACGGTTTCACGCGAGCATTCTTTCAGTCACATCAAAACTCCTAGTTTAGTTTCCATTTATTTTTATTCTACAGAAGGGGCAGGCAGTGGCTTTGAATCATTACGGATCGTCACCAAGCCTGCCACGTCCAGATCACGAAGAATCCAGTGAGGTTAAAATTTCGGTAAGCAGCGAGTAAATTGAATGTGATGGTTGAGAAAACGTGCAAAGATTATCGTACTGTTTCTTAACAAAACCCACGATTATCTAGCCTTCAAAGTAGTGATGCTAAAGTGATTTTAGCCTTGATGTTTTTTAGCGGAGCTCTGGCGCGCGAAGCGCGCCTGCGGAGCACCATGGGTAAGTAAATCTACCCATCCCAGAAAATTTGGTAATCACGTGACCGTACACCGCCCGCCCGCCCGCCCGTCCGTCCGCACCACAGGGAAACCAGTGTTTAATCCTCACACTTTCTAGCCAGTTTGGAAGCACAGGAAGACTGATATTGCACACATATATTGCACATCAATGTTGTGATCAATTGACAGCTGTCAAAACAGGGTATCCGCTGACCAGGATCACCTGACCGTATCGCGGGCTCAGGTGTCGACCCATCGAGGTCGATATCTTTTTGAAGTTATCCGCTGACAAGTAACTTGTTTTCAAATGATCGCAGGCTCAAGTTTATTTTTTTAAATTCATATGAAATATGTTGTGTTTTGTATGTGCCGCACAATTAAAATGATTTCAAACTGACCTAGGAAGCTAAAATTCAGCCAGTTTTTACAGGCAGGGAAGACATGCCAGTTGCTTTTGACTTTCCTCACCAAGGTCACGCGTTGGTCACGCTCCACGTCCAATTTTTATGCTCTGATTGGTCAAAATTTGACAGGTGAGTTCATGCGGAAAATTTATGCAGCATCTTGAAACTTGTTTACTTTGCTGAAGCTGACAGAGTTTTGTGTCAACTTGTGATGTTTTAACTGTCTTTTTTCACTGAATGTACAAAATGTAATTCAGCTTCTATCAAGAGTCTTCTGTTATTCATGGCTAGTTTGTTTACTGGTCGTTTGGTTGAGAAATACATCGCTTGTCAACGTCGGAAATCCGATTTCGGATGGCGTCGTTTTCGTTTTTCACCTTGCTGGATGCGTAAGAGGGTTGAAAAGTCTGAAGCGATTCTAGCCTTACTTGATAGTTTTCAGTGCATCTCGAATGGTAAGCCCGAGTAATTATTGTATTTGACGTTTGTTTTTTATATCTAATTTAATGAAGTCGAGCGTAGTTTATGCGGCTATTTAGTTTATTCACGTTTTTAATTGTAAGATTTGAGACAATGATCTGACCGAGTATCAGGTTTGATTGTAAGCTTATAGAACTTTAAAAAGCCTTTAGACATTTTCTCACCGCAAATAGAAAGAAAACGTTCCAAACAATATTTAGTTATAATTCTGGCTGTAAAAGAAAGCTTTGAGCGATTTTCTTGCCTCGAGTTCATCTTTGAAAAAGCAAACACCGGGAAGCCGGCTTACAAAATGAAAAACATAAACAAGGATTTTCAGAGACACTTTAATACTTGTCTTCGTAAATGAAAATTGTTGTCACTGTATATGTTTCAGGGAATTATTTTCCTTTTATTGATTGTTAGTATTCTCTTTTGCAATTTTTATCGCTGTGCCGTTTGTTTTCAGTCGCTCATGAACATCGCTTGCATGCAGGAGTAGTCAAAATGCCGCGCGTATCAAACGCTTTTGACGATTAAACATCGTTATAAAACCATTAAATAAAAAATAAACATAATAAATTCTTTATTATGTTGAAGCGTATAACTCTATTAATTATAATTTAAACAGTCGACTTTGGCGCTTGTCAAAAGTGAGAACCGGCTAGCCGTATAGGTGATTTTGGAAATTTTTTAACGGTTTCGCTAAAAAGCCCACTCGTGCTTCGATCGTCCTGAATATTGAGTGAGTGCAATTTGTATTGCAAAATTGTGAAATACTGCATTCTGTCCGAGGTCTGTATGATAAAAACAGCGCCTCATGGTACTGTTTCACCTCAGATGTGATGTATAAAAAGTATAAAAGGTTAGGTTATACGTCCCCAGACTTGTTGGCAAGATTTTGTAAAGTAAACTTGTCGAACGCAAAAAAATCGGCCTGATTTGTTTTCCAAGAATTGTTTTCCAGACCTAATCTACTGTGATCAAGAGCCCGCGCTCTTAAATGTGTGATCGAAGATGATTGTTATTTTTTGGGTGTACATATAAGGCTATCAACTCGATGTAAGATTAAGTTCACTCTTAGCTTGGACTGTTTGCAAATTACTTTTCTCTAAAATCACTTAACCCTTCCCTCAAAAGTCACATGAATGTGCTCTAAAGTTAACTGAATTGTGGGAAACAAGTTTATTGTTTGTTTTGAATTATAAATTCGAGTTAATATATAGGAGCTTCGCTTTTAGCCCTGGCTAAATCTATATATTATTATTTTAGTTTTTAAGAGATGGAATTCAGTGTTCAATAATCCGTCCTCAGCTGGATCAGCCTAGAGCTAACTGTCTGCGCCCAAAACTGATGGCAGAAATCATTTTGCTTCCATGTAAAGAGACCCCAGAAATTTTCGCACCATTGTACGTTTCTGGGAAACTGCCCACCTACCCCTCCCCTAAGCCAACAGTTTTCCCGAAGTGAGAAGTAAGTGTTAATGTTGGCTTAGTGGAGGGGTAGGTGGGCAGTTTCCCAGAAACGTATAACCGTACTTCCGGCCAAGGAACTAATAATCGAGCGTTCTTTTTTCAGACTCCTTCCTTGATGCGAACTCCATTGTTAGTAGTTTAATGTGAAATTCTCTTTTTGTCGGAGTTTTTGATTGTTTATCTCTGAAATAATGGATTTAACTTGCATTTTTTTCGTTTCAAACAGGAGATCAAGCAAAACTTACCAGGTGAATAAGGAACTAAAGAAGGATCCAGAGGTTAGTTAATCTTACTGTTGACATGATCGTAACCTTTACAGTGGCTGACACGAAGCCTAAAACATGCACTCGACAGTGATCATTTGTTATTGCAACAAGGGGTCGAGCCAACGACACTACTGCTATCATTCAGATATCCGCATATCCACCCCTTATGCAGCCGAGAGATGTGCTTCCTACATTAAGCGCGAAACAGCTATTTTAAACACGCTAAGCTGAAAACGTTTTAATCTAGCTTCCGTTGGTGAGATAAACAGTCGAGAAATTAGCCAACCAGCTTTGACGTTCGGCTCTTTAAGTCACGGGAACAAGCCAAGGCTCACAGAAGATCAAGAAACACACGATGAATCTTCGCATTCAAGGTTTTTTTTTCTTTCACATGTTGCACTAATTTTTTGCACTTGGCTTCAGTTATTGATTGAATTTTACCACTGACGTTTTTACTTTTTTCCTTCTTTCGCAGAAGCAGCGAACAGTCGCTATGAATCATTACGAATCGGCGGAGAATCCATCCAATGTCTTTAGGAAGTGTGAAGAGGTTTTCGAAACAGTGTACAGTGAGGTGGGTGATCCTACGATGACTGCAGGCGACGTTGAAAGTTATAACAACGTGGGATTTGAACCAGAAAATGGTACGGTTGAAGAGCAACGTGGCGAAAGAAGACCACTGGAAATTTCTGTCGAAGAGAAACCGGAGAAAGAATACGAGAACGCAGACAAGAGGGAGGGAAGTGGCAAGGATAGGAGGGTAAGGTTTGATTTGCGCGGCCTCAAGGAGAAGAAGCAACAGAAAAAGAGACAGCTACCTATGGGGCAAATTCCCGACATTATCGTTATCACTGAAGAGGGACGTCGAGGCGGTAATTCTAAAATGGAAAACAATGAGGAGAGAAGAGCAGTCGACAATGAGAGTGATGACGATAACCTCCCAGCGGATATAACGTCCGTTTTTAATGATACAAGTGCAATTGGAAAAGAAATAAGCAACCTTGCGGAGAATCCCGTCTCTGCGCATTCGTCTGTCATAAGCGATGAAGAAGGGACGGTAGTGGAAATTTGAAGTACCTTTTCAGAGAAAAAGGTTCATTGTAATGGAAGGACCATTTTTACAATGTATTTGTTGTCGCACCGTTCCTTGTTACATTTCTCTTTTCAGACTGGTATGTACTTTCAGTTGTTCCTTTTTGTTTTGGCATATGTGTACCGTTTTGTGATCTTCTTGCACCTTCAGAGCAGAGATTTAGGAATTAACCTAAATTCCGTGTTCGCAAAAACCATTTTACGCGGTCAAACTTATGAGAGTATTAGGCTCGGTTCTTATATATTTGTTAGTCGCTTTGTTGTAGTACTTAGTTTTTCGGCAAAAAAAGCACGTGCAGCTGTAGGCTGGCTTACATTTCACAGGATATCAAAAACTAATCTAAGCATTTTTACGGTATTTCGGTTTACCATGAGCAAAATACCGTCTATAGAGCATTTTCACATAACGTCACGGCGGCCATATTGGTGTTCCAAAACAATCAAACGGCGGCCATTTTAACCAGTCTTGTTGCATATGAACTCTTTTCTTATGAAAACGTTTTCTTTTGGTCAAATACATTTACCTCTTATTTTAGTTTTCCCTAGGGGTTTCAGTAGCACTAACTTCAGCCAGAAAAGTGGTTCGTTCTTGGATTATTGAAGAGATCGGTTATGATTGTGTCGTTTATTCTGCGAAGCCGGTCGCATGATAACATTTATTTATCTATTTGCCACCGAAAGGTATTTACCTTTAAACTTTATTCCGATTTAGTTACCTATTCTTTGAACAGTGTACGTCTTTTGGAAGAGTATTGACAAATGGTATTCTAATTCTCATACGTATTTCAGCTTGCTGGTCACAAAAGTGTGGGATCCTGTATGGCAAAAAAAAAGAAAAAGAAATAGGCCTCTGGGGGCAAATTGGTTAACGCAAATAAAAAACTATAGGCTATTGTGGAATAGAGACACCGCGGAAAGGAATTTCCAGGTTCTTTGTTAGCAAGCTTTGTTCGTCGCACATACTCATTTAAAACAACATGGTCATTTTCTTGGAAACTTTTTATTCTAGGAAATGTTGTTAAAAACACCCTACACGTATAAACGTCCCTATTTATACGATAACTACACGATACTTCTTGTCTATAATAAGTGCACTGTGAGAAATGCATTTTTTTTAGACATCTGTTTGTTCAGTTACCACAAGGGTGACACGTCTTCATTATTTACAATGCTTATGATTTTCCTCTCTGACTATCTTGGTCTTAAATACAAAATAATCACCGTATTATACACACGAGTTGTTTTTTCTATTATGTTTTCCTGCAAAGAAATCGTTGATGAGTTCCCTGTAGGAGATTCTGTCGGGAAAAATTCCTTTTTATTTCTCGTATTTTCTAATACAAATGTCACCTGTTTTCCTAGCGGCGGATTTCTTTGCCGCTGCATTCAACACATAGCTCTGTTACATAAGAATGTACACGAGTTTAACTTGGTCCCACAGACCCGCTAAAACTTAGCCCACAGGGCCTTCTCTGCGTCATTATATCGAACTGGAGAGAGCCCTACTTCATGCTCTAATATACTCTGTGTTAAAGGAACAGTTAAGCCAAAGGGGACCCAAATGACCGTCGGTAGTAATTCTTTCTGTAGAGTGAAGCAATTAGGAGTAATGTTACATCTCTATGGAAGGATTCTTGTTCCATTTCGGTGCCCATATTCCGTTTGTGCAAGCGAAAATGTGAGCAAAAGTTGTTGTTTCAATGAAACTAATCGTTTATATGGGCGACATACGAACATCAGCCTAATCGTCAGGGCCCAGTTGTTGAAAAGGTGAATAACGCCAACCACTGGATAAATCCCTATCCAACAGAAAACGCAATTAGTTTTCTTTATACTTATCCACTGGATAGTGTTTTATCCAGTGGATATTGCCATCCAACTTTTGAACAATTACGGCCAGAGCTGAGTCGTTCCATTAATTTAACACTAGTCTACCACGACTATACGAATAAATATATGAACCATATACTATTTTTCACCTTCAACGTGCACGTCAGAAAACTGCGAAATTCTTGGATTTTTTCGGCAAAAATGTTAAGCATTCTGCCCGTCGCTAGATCGAGCAGGAAGGTCGCCGCTCAACGTTGGTCAAAACTTCTATGCCGTTGTCGAATTATAGTCTCTGAGGCCTGAAACACAACTTCAGTTGATATATCGATAAAAATCAAAAATTTTCCTTGCGTGGTATTTGATTTATTGCCCTGAAACTCGAGAGATTCCTATTATCAATCCCTAATAAGTAACGTAATTGCGAGTCTAGCAGGATTGCTTTTCTCCCTCATAAGACCAACTCGCACCTTGCGAAAAAGGGTGAATATTTACAGAAATCTTAATTATGATTATGTCCTAATTATTAAAGCATCTGTTCACGCAACTGTCGCGTGGAACGGATGTTCCCACAGTTCATTCAAAAGTTTTTGTTTGGATTTTTCTCTACGTCTTCTAAGCAAATCCTCTAGACGAGTCCCTCTCTTTCGCCTTTTTCCCTGATCGAGCAATACATCAGTCGCATGAACCTCGTCAGGGATACATTCGTAACAGAGCTTCAGATATTTGAACGTGTTCTTGCACGTTGGATCGTCGAAAAACGTATTAGAAGCAACCACTTCGCATGCCTGGTTATGTCGGCATTGGCTTTCGACCTTCTTAAATGTATTTTCTGGGTCGGTCTCACATGGTTTGTCTGTAACGAGGCCTACAGGAGCTTCAGGGCAGAACTCGTTTTCTTCTCGTCCCCAGAAAGCGCGGTTTACTTTGATGGTTTCATACTGTTTGCATTGGAGCCACGTCTTCTCTCCTTCGCAAATATACGAGCAGTTCTGACAAAATTGTAAAAAAAAGAAACATTTCAACTGTAAGAAGCCAAATGTTCACTGAAAAGAAAGGTTAGACAATTTAAACTTCTGTAACATTATACAAGGGTAATTTATGCTTATACATGGTGTAAACGTCAACGAAAGATACAGTGTAGTACACTTTGACTCTTTAAATCCTCTTTCAACAATTCTTTTGACGAAATAAGCTACAGCTAACTCTCTTCTAACGGACACATTTCTAAAACTGAAACTTATAAACCTGGTCGATACAGTTCTTAAATTCTTTCTGTTTCCTCTTTAGAGAGAGTTACCTGTATACAAAGCTGAGACTGTTTACACATGGAAAATTAAAAAAAAAATTCTCGAAATGATTATCACCATCGAGCACAAGGATAAGTACTCAACTACTTACTGGCATTACAGCTTCCGGACCAGAAGGTCCTTCATCACCCAATGGTCCTGGAAGACCTGGTGCTCCAGGTTCACCAGCTAATCCCATGAGACCGGGTGCGCCTTGTTCTCCTTTAGCACCAGGCATACCAGGGAGTCCAGGGGGACCAATCGGACCGGATTCACCATCGGCACCAGGGGCTCCTACATCACCAAGAGGACCAGCAGGACCAGGAGCTCCTGTCATACCTCGCGCTCCACTTGGACCCGAGGGACCTTCAGGACCCGTTTTTCCGGGGCGTCCAGCTAGGCCGCCGTAAAATAGCGTAAGATTTTGCTCTAAGATTTGACTGATCATAAAGCGGTCCAACAGCTGTTGATCAACTGTGTCTCCTGGCTTGGGAAGGTCGTATTCAACCTAAAAACGTATATTTATTTGCCAATATAATTTCTTGATAATATTTTTGGAACACCTCTGCAGCCCTTCCCCGCTTTCTGCTCCCACCAAAAAAAAAACATAGGCTAACTGAAACTGAAAGGTAAGTGACTGACATCATAGCCAGTGCAGGGATGCTCTTTATTGAAACCTGTAGCACAACAAGGATACTCATAAGAATGGCTTTGGAAGATCAAGTTCGAATATAAACTGGAAATCGTTTCTCCATACTTACCAAGAGTAATTAGTACATTAAAGTTTTCCTTTAAAGGCTTACCTGCTCTTTTTCTTCACTGTCTTCAGAAGGATGATTGTCGTCAGCAAACTTGTCAGTGATCGGAATTCTGTGCCTACTTTTTCCCCCTTTGTGATGAGAAGTAGCGGATCCTCCGCTAAGAGAGGAACTGCTGCTTGACTCGCCATCTTTCTCCTTTTCGTTGTTACTTATCGCGTTGCCAAACAGGTCAACAATTGCTTCCGAAGGATTAGTTGCTGGTGTTAACTCCAGGGTGCCACTTCCTCCCGAACCCGAAAGGAAATCCGAGGCAGAGCCATAATCTATCCCAGTGCCGGACCCTAGGCCATAATTGCTACCAGATCCGACTTCCAAATTGAAGGGAATCCTTGCAAAATTGTCAGGAGTAGCACTAGCTTGTATTCCAGAATTTGAGGTAAAGCTAAAGGGATTTATTTTTCCAGTGTGTGAGCGTTGGCTCGATTCTTCTATACCGACATCACCAGATGAAAACGCACTTGATCCCTCCCCAGCTCCGGACTCGACTGCGTTTATCATCTCTGCACCCGAGGAAGAGCTTTCTTCATTGGCGATAAAATCTTCCGGAAACTCCGCTATGTTGTTTGAGCCAGAGCCTGAACCTTCGTTTATCGAAGTAGAGGTATCGAAAATTGCAGACCCTGAGGAGGAAAAAGATGCTTCAAAGCCCACGCTACCTGGGAGGGTACTTGCTCCGGAGTCTGACTGTCCAGAAGAAGCTCCAGCGGCAGATGAAGCCAACGTGGCCGATGAAATGCCTGTGCCGACCCTTTTTGGTGTTGGTAGATAGGCGTGCTTGGCAACTGGAAGTGCATGGGAGCCAGATCCAGAACTAGATCCACTATCGTGCTCTGCACTTGCTGATGATGCTGACGCTGATGCTGATGCCAATGCTGATGCTGTAGGCGCATAGTCCTTCTTCGCAAAGGTTTCAAATGATAATCTGCCGCTTCCACTGTCGCCATTTCCTGATTCAGACAGCTGGTCTTCGTATGCTGATCCTGATGCCGACTCGCTAATGTCCATGACGTGAGGCCCAGTCCCGGACAGTAATGAAGTTCCTGATGCATCCTCGCTTCCGGATCCGGCCAAAGACTGAAGGTCAGTGCTATCACTAAATCCGAATCCACCTGGTAGCGGCTCATCCGCCTGTCCAGATCCTGTGGATGATGCCAACGTATCGAGTCCAAACCCAAATCCCCCGCTAGTTTCAGCTTCTTGATCACCTGTGGATGTCGGTTTCGTCTGTGAAGGAATGGTTGTCTCATTAGACTTCTCGTTTGTTTCGTTTTTATTAGAGAGTGCCATGACCGGTTTGGCAATTTTCTTCTGCACAGTTTGCTTTTTTGTCGCATATACAACGCCTTCGTCTTGTCCCGAACCAGATCCAGAGATGTCTGTTAGCTCAGCTGACTTCATCAAATTTGCGTCCGCTTGCATCCCAGAACCAATTCCAGACCCTGCTCCAGATTGGTCTGTCATTCCGGACCCCAGTTTGTTTTCTGGAGAGGCCATGGTCATGAGATTAGGGCCCACTGCTCCAACACTACCAGGCAGAGTCTCGTCTTCTGAGGGTGGTATTTGTATTGACTGAAAATCTTCAGTGTTTCCAGAGGCGCTTTGCTGTTCCTCACTTCCTGAACCGGAAGCATCAGATGACTGTAAGACAGATGCAAGCGAAACGTCAGCACCTGTTGCGTGTTCTTCTCCCGAACCAGAAGCATCTTGTCGTACACTGACCGTGGGCTTTACTATCTGCACCGCCTCTTCTCCCGAACGCGACTTGGAAGAGGCTTGTAATTCGTCCAAGTTTAACTTGCCTCCAATACTACCAGGAAGGCTTTCTCTTTTTTCATCTGAAAAGCCAGATCCTGAAGATGTATCCGGCAGGATCTGTTCTAGCAATGATTGCTCTGGGGCTATTTGACTGTTTGATGTGGATGCTTGAGCGGATTCACCTGAACCAGAAAATGAATTGCCAGATGCATCTGCATTTACGTTTGCTTCGGTTTCTAGTTGGCTAAGGTCAGCAATGCTGCCAACACTACCTGGAAGCTCTTCCTCTCCCGACCTTGAGGTTTGCTTTGCTTTTGTTTGATCTTGAACGGAATGCACAATAGAATTTCCAATTCCTTGAACATGTCCAGAGCCTGACGCAACTGCATCCTCGACGCTGCTCTGCAAAGGGGTTCCAGACCCGGACGAGAAGGTAAAACCAGTTGCAGTAGCTGGCTCTGCTTGTGTTTTCTCAATTTTTTCAATGTCGCTCACTTGACCCATGCTACCTGGCATGGGTTCTTGAGGTTCATCATCCTCACCAGAACTATCTGCAGATGCATCATCACTTTCTGACTGGCTAAACCCCGAGATAAAGCTAACTCCGGAGCCACTCGCAACGTCAATTATCGTATCTCTCCTTTGTTCCTCGTCAGCACTGGATTCTCCTGAATCATCTTCATTGTCTTCGTCATCTGCCGAGCCCGAACCTGATTCCTCGTCATCATCATCGACATCGTCATCGTCATCGTCATCGTCATCCTCTTTCCCCGATGTTTCCTCTTGCTCAGATGAATTCACCTGAGATCTCCGTTGATATGTATCAACCTGACTTTCAGCTGAGCCAGATGTTGTTTCTTCGTCCTCCTCGTCCTCCCCACTTCCACTTGCACTAGCATTGGATTGCTCTCCGCTTTCGTCACCGCTCTCGTTATCATTATCATCAACACCTTCATCATCTTCGTCGTTACCCACACTTCCTGGCAACGTCGCTTTCTTCTGTGTGTGACCCTCACTGCTCTGTTCTGTCTTCGCCTTTTGAAGACCAGCGATAAAGGCAAGCTCGTCTGCGTTCAATCCACTACCACTGGCCTCTAATTCAGACGCTAGCTTTTGCTGGTTGGTATCAGCAGAGATTAAAGGAGGGGCTCCTCCCCCTAATCCACTAGCTTCGGGAAACCCTTGAGAAGAGGAACTTGCTTTTCTACTGTCTTCTGTTGGAGCAACCTCTTTGCTTTCATTGATTGTTCTGTTAGAGGCATTTATGGCTTCCTCAGGCTCTGCAGCGTTAAAGGATACAGTCTTTGGGTCCGTGGAAGTTTCCTTGTTAACCGAATTTTGTGAAAGAGGGACTGGGGGTGGTTGGGAGACGGGCCTGAAGCTTTGCGTTGCAGCAGCAGATACATCTGTCAGGGATCCCGAACTCTCTTCCGCGCTGCCGACTGTGGACCCAAAATCCTGTTCTGTGGGTTTCACTACAACTGGTTTTTCTTGTTCCTGTTCTGCGTCCTCCAGTGTATTCCCAGAACCGAGGGTATCTTCACCAACTATGATGTCCTTTTTTGTTTTCGACGATGCAGCATGCCCGCTGTCCCATTCTCCATCCCCAGAAGGCGAAGTTCCACTTTCAGTTAATTGTTTTTGGCTGAAGATGGAGTTATTCTGTTGAGGTTGCGGGAGAACTGGAAGAGAGGAAGTCCCACCAGCAGGCTCTACTCTTCGCCTGAATCTCTCTATACCCTCCCCTTTGGGTTTTACTGCCACCACCTCCTCACTTGGAATCGGCGCAAGGCTCTCTAATACTTCCATTAGGTTGATATCTGAATCCTTTTGTAGTTGGACATTGTCAGGGACATCACTTAGCTGGATAATAGAAACAATAGTCGTAAGCGTTTCGAAGTAAAACCCTTTTTTCCTGCCAAAGCACTCTGTAGCTCTTCTCAAAATAGGGAAAGACAGGCTCGCAAGCGGCCGAATCGTTTCTAAGCTTCAAGCAATTGGAAGTATTATCAGATTGTTTTTGACCAGTGCCCAGTGATCATTTACACACCAAGTTCAAGAGAGACATTGTTATTCAGTTTTCACTTAATTTTCTGTATTATTCTGTAGCTGATAAAAAAGCTAATCATTAAGGGACGCTTTATGGGAAAGTTAAAATCCGTGAAACAGTGAAACCACTGCCTTCATATTATTCGCCTAAATGAACAAATCACGAAAGACTCCATTAATTCTACAAAACTGTTAGTGCTAGTTATTGTGTTTTAGGATTTTACAGTTATTTTCGTACTGCCTTTTCCTGTTAGTATCGCCTTCGATGTATGCGTAATGAAGTCGATGTGAAACACGGAGAATCCATTTTGACAAAACTCTTTTGTTTTTGGATTTTTTTCGGTCGCCTTGAGACTTGTTCAAACACATCGAGCCGAAAGCAAAAACAACAACTGGTTCTGGCTTGCGTTTTTGTTTCACATTGACTACATGTATCTGCTTCAAATTCTGACTGGTTCATAAAAATGCTTGCGTCCTGATAGGATGGAGGGGAACACCTGCGGCGAAGCCAGTTTCTTGCCCCTTCATCACGATCGGTAGAATTAATTAGGTGTTAATCGCGTCCTTTGTTGCGCGTCTTCTGCAGGTTTTCTGGTGCTCTATTTTTACCTTCCTCGTGGCTTTTCGAAAGACCTGCCGCTTGACTAGCATTAGTTAGTTCCAGTGTACATTAACTAATTTACTGCATGATTACAACTTAAATGATAACTCTATGCCGGGTTAATCACCTCGGTACACGCTCCAAAAGCGACAAGTAAAGTTGTTATCAAAGTCTGTAGGATGAGCGCCATATTTTCCTGAAAAAAAAAGACATACTAAATTTTAGTAAAGTGGCATTTACATTTCCTGGCATATTTGGATATTTTATTACTTAGGTATAATTCCTTTCAGAATAGAGTTAGAATTGCACCCACTCAGCATAACAGATTTCCTTTTTGCTGAAACTTTTGAACAAAGTCATCCATAATGCCCGTCTAAGGAAAGGTGTTGAACAGTACTATTCCGGTTCAAATTTCCATTATTGAAGCCATCCTAATTTTGAGGTCTTTTTTGTCCATTATTGTTGAAACTACATTTTCAGGTATTTTTTGTCCTCTATACCGCGTATAGCCTCTCTTGGGTAAGGATGAAATAGTTCGATAAATTATATTGATATTTAGTGGCGTCTTTTTTTTAAAGGATACCGCTTTATTTAGTGCCCATTTATCACTCAAACTTCGTTGTCCGCAATTGAACACGTAAAGCACGTAAAGTGTCCTTTCTTATTTTGTTGCATTTTATTAATTATCACTGATCTGAATCCTTTCCAGCGGTATGATAAAATACGAATTGGATATTGATATTATCTATATGTACTGGATAATATACCTGTGTGCGGGTAGTAAGACCCTCGGCACTCCTTGCCGTTTGCCTACTGCTCTTTGGCCAGCTTCGATGAATTACTGCGAAAAATATGATAAGCTGACCAATTAACTTCACAGGTCTATTCAAAGTACTGCGAAAATATGGGAAGCCATGCAGAAAACTAAGTCGGGTTGAGAAGGAATTAAGGAAAACACCCTGTGGTATCATTCTACGTGTTCAAAATTGTGGTAGGGGAATGGGAAGTAATTTCAAGCAAGACCTCTTCCAACAGATGTGAGGGCCTGCAATAGCCTAGTTTAACGAAAGGGCGCATTAAATGTAATCATACTACAAATATAATTATATAAATTCACTTATATATTTTACTGTATACCTATTGGCTACTCCTTTATCGTATTTTTTCTTTCAAGAAATTTCAATAACCTTTTGATCAGACAAGTGTGTCTAGTGAACAAAAGTCAAAACAGTCTTTGACAGAGAGGTGAATGTTGGTCTAAAACGAAGGCAATTAGCCGCGTCTAAACAGCGTAATAGTGCCAACGGCTACACCAAAATCTTAGGTCCCGTTTTAGCATAAATATAGACAAGAATTTTCGTACTTACGTTGTATAATCAAGTCACCAGTAGGTTGCTCGGTTGGCCAGCAATTCAAGCAGATTAACTAGCCCTACGAGAAAGAAATACGGACTCTTTAACTATGCATTTAGAGTAAAGAAATTTCAGTGAAATCTAAAATCCGTACGCTTGAAAAAATAATCAAAATAAACCTTGGAAGGCAGAAATTTCCCGATTTTTTCTCAGAATTATGACAGACCGTCCGTGCTTGCAAATGCTATTTCCATAAAGTCATTCTTTCCATTGCGTATTATCTCATCTCCATGGTATGCGAACCTCCAAAGGCACATGCGCGTTGATCGTTGATGACCCCAAGTTAACATTTGGGAATCGATTAAAACCAATCGCGCTGTGAAAAAATGTAGTTCAATGAATTTTCTACAACATTATTTATTGCTAAGAGCGATAAATTTTATCCCATTCTGTGAGGAAATCTCAATTATCGCTTCAGGTTCGCGACGGTTGTTTTGGCCACCTGCATGTTTGTGATCAGGTCATCCGGGTGTTCTAAAAACACCGCTTGCTCTGTCACTTTTACTCCTGGAATGGAACGCGGACCTCCGATATTTTTTGTCGCTTTGCTTTCAGATTTAGATGGGCCTTCGTGGAGTCATCTTATGAAAAATACTAGAATGGACAACACCACTACACAGTACTGTGTAATATCTTTTAATTGGTTGATCGCACTAACCGGCTCGCAGATTTTATGTACCGGTTACGGGGAACTAATTCTTAAACCGTAATTGGTTTAGTTTGATCATCCTCACAAACACTTAGCCGTCAGGTTTATTACTCAGTGGCTAAAGATCATTGTTGCCGTTAGCAGTAGTTACTATTAAGAGAGACTGAAATTTTAAAATTGTGTCAGTGAATATCCTTCGCACAAATAACATGGGTTTGGAATAACTGACACTTCGTTTGTCAGGTTAAACGTCACGATAATCAGCCGACTGAACGGTTTTGCTGAAGCTCAACTCCACCGGATGATAGCAGTAGTAGATATTTAACTACCTTGATTCGAAAAAAACGTCATATCGTTCTACCAGAATTGGTTAATAATTTCGTTGTTGGAGTGAACTCCCTAACTACGGTGATTTACACAACGCATCTTACAGTTAAATACACCAGTACAATCATTCTATTCAGTATGTACAGTATTGAATACCTTTGTAAATACCACAAACAATTTTAAGACAGATATAAAATAAGAGGTTTATCAGATTGAAATTGTTATAAATTGAGGAGCCATTTGCTGCTTTAGTAGAATTCTGTGTCGTAAAGTACGTTGTCCTTTTGACGTTGACATCAGAAATCTGTTCCATCGATGGATCAGATATATACCCGTTATAATCATTTGTTTTTGGTTTTGGCTGTGTGTATTTCAGGATGGTTACTCACTGCTGGCCAAATCAAAATATCCTCTGATAAGCAATTGAACGAGAAACTCCAACTTAAGATACGATCTACTAATCTATTACTGGTGGCCTGTCACAAACGCTAACTGGCGTGTGTGCAAAACGTAATTAAATATGCAACGCCCTATATATAATCTGACAGTTTGTTTGAGAAACAAATGTTCCATTGGTAAGTTGAGGGCGTTAAGAATTATTCCCCTGATAGATTCGCTTCTCGCGTAGTATGCGTCAGTTGTTTCACTTGTTTCTTTATTGCTGTTTTATGAAAGCGTCTGGTCGACCTTTTGAAAGCACACTTACCAACTGGGTAAGACTAGCCAACGCCACCGCATTGGGGTGCGACGGAAACATGCTCTCGCTGTCCTGCGGGGGACAGGAAGAAGGACTTAAAATTAATTCTGCATTCTGGGGAAGGGACGATCTCAAGACTTGTCTTCCTGACAAACCTTCGGCGATGAATTTCAAGTTATGTGCACCGACTCAGCCTTATTATGCTCTGGCGAAATTGCAGTCTTCGTGTGAGAAGCAGCCATTTTGTAATATACCCGTGTCCGACCTGTTTTTTGAGCGCTCATTTTGCCCGGGTGTGGCGAAGTTTCTAAAAGTTGTGTATGACTGTAGGGTGATGAGTGGAATGGGCGCAAGATAGTTCAAAAGTTAAAGGGAAATCTCAACACTTGTCTCCAAAGAAAAATATCTTCACAGAATACATGAGTGCCTGCTGGTTGGCTGCTTTTCTAAGAAATTGAGGGGGAAGAAGTCTTTGTTTTAGAAAGACTGTTACACTTGACTATTTGAGGCTATTTGGTGCCTAATCGACCTTGGAAGATTTTACCCAAGAAAAGAGCTAGTGTTAGTACGGTCGTATTAGTTTTGAAGAACCTTCTCTACCAACATACCAAATCATGATAGATGTAATGTAGAAAGACTAGCCTGTGTTTCACGGACGCTGAAAGTTGAGCCATGTATCACAAAAAGCCACGTATGCCGGCAGAGTTGAAGCTTATGTACGCCGGGAAAGTGCCTTACACCGGCATTGTCAAATAACGCGGATAAACACCGATTTGAAACTTATTTAACGAGGGGTAGATACTTTGACTAGCAGTAGGCTTTCTTTACTTCAGTGACTGTGTTTTTATTCAAGCCAATCTTCAAATAAACGTTCGTTTGATGTTATATCAGGATTCGTAACATCCATGGCCAGTTCAACTGTTTGTGACCCAGGCGAAATAAGTGGAATCTTGGTATATTATTATTCCGTGATTATTGGACATATTCAAGCACTAACCATCCCAATCACCTCTCCGCTGTGTTTTGTCAGAGCGTGTACATTTAGATAGTGTTTACTAGATGATGATTGAAAGATAAGGAGGGGTACTTTCTGACTCGCTTCTTAGCTGCATATCGACCAGATATCGTAGAGGAGACAATGGATCAGTGTTCATCAATAACGTATTAACCGACTATCGGAGTGTTTATGTTGAACCTCATTGCAGTGCTTGATAAGGACTTAGAATAAGCAGTAGGAATGTCGCGATTTATATCTCGAGTGATTATCGTGAAACAAGCATTACTATTTAAAACTGAATCATAAATAATGAAATTCCAGAACTCTGAAGGGCTTGGCCATGATCATGGTTTATGAGCCATTCTACCATGCTCTCCAAATATGGTAACTGTACGAGTTTCCTCAAAATTAAAAACAAGCTGAGAATCGGTTGTTTTTACAAATAAAGTCGGGAAGAATTCTCGATATTTTGTGGGCGTGTTTAATAAAACAATTATTCCACTCGCGCTTGTTGGATATGAGATGATTATAGGCAACTCATATCCAACGCGCACTCGTGGAATAATTGTTAATTATATTTTATCAAATCTCTTGTCCGGGCCTCTTGTTATTTTTTATGGATATTATCCTCAATTCTTTTTCTTTCTTCGTATGCTTAATATGCGGCTAGGCCCTCAAGGCTGGGTATGCCTCTCCCAAGTCATGATGTCAATAGTGTGATTTGCCCCTATAATTTATCATTTTTCATTTCATGTTTCTCTTTTTACCCAACTTATATATTGTTTATTGTGAATTTTGTTTTGTTACTTCAAAAAGCTAACAATACAGAGTGTGAAGAGAGTATACTACGCATGGCCCTTCCTTTCTATAAGTTTTAATTTTGTACCCTTTTCCCTACGGAACATGAGATACCCTGTTTCTGTCTACGATACGGTAGTAGAACAGGTCTACCTTGTGTTGTTATAAAAGGGGACCATGGTTTCCCAGATGTGATATTGGCATTATCACTCTACCCGGTATCCAAGGTAAGGGGCAGACTTCTGTATATAACTCAAAAGTGATGTTAAGATACACCGTTTCTGTCAACAGGTACGAGTAGGTTAGCATGTTCGCCACGTAGTTATACAAAAGGCGACCATGATTTCCCAGATGCGATAATGGCATCAACGTTCTACCTGGTAGCCTAGCCGTTTCTCCGGGATAAGAGGCAATCTACCCGTAATTACGGCTACGCGCACGGGTATTTACCCGTACCCCTACACGGAAACGGTGTATCTTAAGGTCCCTAATTACTCATAAGTACTCATACACCGGTAGACACACAAAGTGCAAAGTCGCATATTTTGGCCATGTTGATGGAGCATCTTGCTGCCATCTGAACAGATCTGTTTTAAGGCAAGAGAAAGGAGGACACTCTGGATTGAATTATGTGGACAATATTGCAAAATGGTGTTATTGGCCCACTGGCCGTGGGTATAGTGTTTTAAAGAGAAAAAACGATTCCAAGTGAAAAAGCTAATCAAGAGTGCCACTAGGGCAGCGCGGCTCAAGATATTAGATTAGGAGATTGTGATGATGAGACATTGAGACAAACGGCATACTTCTAAATCCCCTATCTCGGAGTGACCGCTGATGCCTTTAAGAATCACCAACTAACTCAACTCCGTTGTGCACCAATACTCTTATTAAGTTACACACGGTAAGTTTGAAAAGACCATAAAACTTTACTGTCACAAACGTAAGACGTTGCGTTTATGGTACTAGGTCACCTACATTGACAAATGCTACTAACACGGGCATACCGTACTTCATTTACATTAGCATCTGTAAGACCCCTTAAATAGTTTGACATGAAAGTTAACTTTTTGAGTCAAGAGATTACTAAAAAACAGCGTGCACTCAGTAATCCTTGTAATTACTGGTGGTTTTTACAAGAGCTTTTTCTCAAAATAAGGGAAACACTTTAGAAATATTACTATTTACACCTTCGAAGTAAATAACAAAGTGTAGCATGAAAGACCATGAAATGAATCTTCCTAGATTAATAAAATGCTCTAACTGTTGTTTTCCTTGGAATTGTGAACAGAATGGTCAAATACAGAGTTTGTTCCTTCCCAAATTGTATTTCACCGACTAACATGACTTCTTTTTCCTGCTTCGAAATTTTCCAAGCCCTGCTTCAGAAATTTGCTACACATTATACAATCTGTAACTGGCGTTGAGAGTGCTGAACAGTATTAGCCGGTGAAAAACGTTGATATTGTGTTCTCGTCATGCTGATCGATCCAGTTAATAGCTAATAAGATTAGCCGCTGATTTTTGATCTTTGAATGGCTGCTTTGACTCGTGATTCACTAGGCAGGCACTCGTAGTTCACTCGTAGATACTTGTAGACCTGCCCACAGTCAGTCTTGTCAAAGAAGGTCGAGGTGGCAGCTAGTTCACAAGCTTGTTCGTCTTTACACTGTCCTTCCACTTTGGTCATTGTGTTGGACTCGTCTTGAGGGCACATTTCTGCGGTGCTGAGTCCGTGTTGGACGCCATTTGTGTTACAGGTGGCGGCGTCATCACGGCCCCAAAAGGCAGAATTAATTTTGATGACTCTATATTGTGGACATTCGATCCATTCCTTCTCTCCTTCACACGTGATGGTTTCCTGAGCCCCCTGGAATAAACAAAAATACGTCGTTTTTTGCGCTTATATAGGAAAGCAGAGTTTAAAGCCAAAATACAGCGAAAAACCGGCACTTATTATAAGTACTGTGAAAATCTGTTATTTCAATGTACCAAACGTGCAAAGTCGGCTGTCGTCGATTATGTTTTTGTCACATGTGCCTAAAATGACCACAATTCTGTGGAAGTGTTACAAGTAAATAAAGCACTTATTTATACAGGATGAGATTTCAGCAACGCTGATGTGGTCAAAACTTTTTATGAGAAAGAAATTATAGACTGGAACGTATAAAAATATTTGCTTCGAGATATATCAGCCAAATCACCTGGCTACTATGTAACCTTGCTTTCACTTTCGACTCGTGAAAGCCAAGCGATTTGCCTGAAATATCTTGAAACAAATATTTCTGTAAGTTTCAGTTTTCAATTTCTTTTTCATGGACGACAACGGAACGTGAAATGAACTTTTTCGCTTCAAAGACTTTTTATGTTTTCCATCTAGTGTTCATAGCATTCAAGCTACACTGAAAATCCACTGGCTGCTACTTACCACTGTTACGTTTTTCTTAAGGACTCTTATTATCATTGAATAGAAGACCTGATCCCAACTGTGTAAACACGGATCACAGAGGTTCAAATCTACTACGTCACAGCCTCAATTACTTACTGCTGCTGCAGCCCCCCCGAGACCTGGTGGACCAGGTGGCCCCGGAGGACCCGGTGGTCCTGGAATGCCCCCACGGGTATAAGCGTCGCCGCTTCCACTTCCACTACCTCCGCCTCCGTAGTAAGCAGGAGGTCCTGGTGGTCCGGGTGGACCCGGAGGTCCCATCAAGCCACCTTGCCCATTGACGAAGAATCCCACGGGTAATTTCTGGTTCCAGTAATAACTCAGAATATTTTCTTCTTCAGAGTTTCTCTTTATTAGACGTGGCTTTCTCGGTACAACTGAACAGTGCTGGGAAAAGAGAAATTTTTGTCTTATTGTTATTTTCATTTAACTTAAGTTATATTTATTTATTTTTTGTTAATACCCAATTTCTTAGTTGCAGAGATACTCTAGGCAAATCCAGGCTTCCAGTTATCTTCTCACAAGACAGTTTCAAGTTTTTCTAATGTCTTGGTAATCATATTTGGGCATTCTGGGTATCACTGGTATCAGAGCCAAGTTTAATAATCAAAATCCGGTAGCCAGACCAAAATCTGGATCAGCTTAAAGTCAATCATGGTAGAGTTGATATTTAGCACACCAAAAAGAAACGTCATGAGTAGAATAGAGGGGATTACGTTGCTGCAGCAGGCAAATTTTTGGCAATATGAATAAAGGCATTGTAATGGTTCGATAATTATTTTCGTTAAGTTAACAACAATCTCGACCCAGTACGGCTGTATATGACTGCATTAATCTGGCTTCATTCAATAATCATATTGAATTGTCGCTAAAATCGGTGCTTTCGAGATTTGAAAGTCATAACTAAAATTTTAGCTGTATTGTTATAACATTGTTGCCACAAGACTATTGAACGATCCCAACTGTACATATTACAAAATACGTTAAATCGAAAGGGCCCTTGATGTTTACAAAGTGTGTAAGTGGACTGGGTGAAGGCGAACTACCAGGAAATAAACTCATCGTAAAGTGTTCACAAACAAACCAAAATGTAACTTACCGCTAATATGAATAAGGCCAGGCCAACAGCCAGCCTCAGCAGGCTTGTATCAGCCTTCATTGCCTAAAGAAAACAAGAAAACACACAGGGAGAATTTGTCAGTCGCTCCCAGTTAAATCACTTTTCTTCGATGGCGCGTGACTGGTACCAGTACAGCTATCCTGGGAAGTAGTGATATCATCAGTAATCAGCTCAGTCATGGCGCCTCATCAAAGCTTTTCGGTAAACTCTGATTTTATTCATTCTCAGGTACCTGGATTTTGATTTCCTAGTTTAAACAAGAAAATTTTCGAAGCTAGACAAAGGGGTTGTCCCTACACGTATAGAATTAGATCGATTTAGAGTTTTTTCCCGCATCAGTTATAAGGAAGTCATGCATTAAATCTACTCCTCCCCTTTACCTTTCACCTGTGCACACTTAAAGATCTCAAACTAAGATTAAACACTTCTCAAAGTAACAGAACGTTAGCTGATATTTAATTGGTGGTTCATTTTGAATTGAATCCTTTTATAGGTACTCGATATCTCGACTCGAGGCAGAGAGAATTGACATGAAAGAGACAACTTTTAGGCTACAATGTCCATTAGGCTCGCATTACAAATTCTTACAACAGCTTTTGAAATTCATAAGTTTATTCGGGGATATTAATTTTATCAGCACTTAAATTAAAAACATAAATGGCGATTCTCTTTCCTAAGTGTAGATCGTTTATGCTGGAAGAACCCCGATTCAATTTGCTCACAACCGTTTTTAAGGCCTGATACCTTTGGCCTCCCCTCCCTCTAAGGTAGTGTTTTGTGACCCGTTTAAAAAAACGAATAAACCGAGATCAGGGGCTGATTGTTCTCTCTCAATTTACTTAAAAGTATTTCCCTAATATGACGCCTGAACAGCACTTTCAGAAGAGCTACATTTCTCTTCAATGAGAAGCAAATGGTGCTAATAAGATACAGCATCAACAAACCACGTATAATTTTTCTTGTGCGAACAAAATGTTAACGCAAAGATTAAATTGTGGCTTCTTCTTGGACAGTTACGTTTCTCAAAACCATTTTGCAAAGCCTTATTAAATGTAGACAGATGGAATACACGATGATTTTCACTGTTACTTCAACAGCCGAAGTTGCCCTCTTCAATGAACCCTTCATTTTCCAGTTTTTTGTTTACGAATACCAAACGCCAAATCGTTGGGCAGTCAATCATTTTTTGGTTCCTCATTCACATTCTACAAGATCAGCCGCAATGTAATACAGTTGGATATCTCTAAGGAACTAATGTCACAATTTCTGGCAATCATGTCCGATAATCATTGGCGTTTTTTGAGGCTTACAAACAGTCTCCGGGAACTCCGGTTGAAATGTAGATGGAACTCGACTCAGTTATCGAATCGTTTCAGCTTAACAAAAATTCACAGAAGCGGATCCCCCAGAGAGAATACATGCAACGCTGCTGACAATCGGTGAAAGTAAATGGAAAACGGCTTCTTTGCTCGGAGAACTTTCTGTAATGGCCTATACGGGTATATGATATGGTATACAAAGGGTTTGGACCTCGAGGTGAAGCTGCCTCGTATGAAGTATATTGAGTACCTCCCGCGGCTAGGGGCTTTTTGGCTCGTTCCAGCAAATTAGTGTAATTTGTTAGAAAATTTTTTGATTATTTTACTTTTCGTGTTAGGTGTCCCCGATTAGTAGGCTACGTGTAGCCAGCTAGAAGATTGACACATTGATAAAGATTTTCATTCAGACCGATAAGAGTAAGGCGCAATGAAGATTTACTATTACTGTTAACAAAGGTTGCCCTCTTTTCCAAGTGGGAATCAGTGTTCCAATTCAAACAGAATTTCTCCCGTTTCTTCAAAACTGTCTTTCATACCAGGTTTTTACGGCCATTTTTCGGTAAATGGAAACTGTAAATTAACGGTAAACAACGAGTCCTGAATTTTCTTTACAATTTGCTTGAACGGTTTGTAGAATTACAAGACAATGGCGAAAAAAAATTGTTCTGGACACTCAACTGAATCTGAAAAGGAGATTATTTCCTAATTCATCACCGTCTTAGCACTTTCCTGAAAGAAATGCCTTCATTATTACAAAAGAAGCGCTCCGATACATGAGTGTAGTTACATAGTTATGAAAATGATAGTTTTGCGAGCTGCACATAATTCTGGATACACCCCAATAAGAATTGAATCAGTTTCCAGCCAGTTAATTTGTTTGAACCTTTTGCAGTCATAGTGTGGTCAATGCCCTTGAAATGCTAAACTATCTTCATTTAGATAAAGGGAAAGTTTCAAGAATTGATAAACTTTTGGCCCTCTAAACGTATTTGCAGTGAGGCCCTGCTTTTACTACAAAAGAGATGGAAATTCAATCAGAAAAACTGACCTAAATCTCTATATGTTGGATTGTCGAAAACGTAAACTAACCACTTTTCTAGTCAATTAATCCTCTTTGAGAGATAATGAACCGAGGTGAAACGAAACAGCAGGTAGTTTGAAAACAAGAACAACGGGTTACAGCAGTCCACTCTTATCTGATCTTAAACAAGGAGCTTGACGAACTTAACCACCAAGGTATTGGTGACATTGTAATTGGCAGTTCGTAGAAAGTAAGGGGATATGCAATTTATCGTTCTCATTAAAATTTGTAAGCACAATGACTGCAGCAGTAGCATAAAAACAGAGAATTGGCTTCTTAGATATCATCATAAGCGTGGACACCATCAATGAAATGACAGACAATTTTTGTCTGGTAGGCTCCCCTAACTGCAAGAACGTTTCAGATAAAAATAAATAATAACAGGACCAATTGGAGTTGATTTGCTTAGCTGCACCAATGCATAGGTTTCATCAGTGTACAGGATTCCTGATTCCAATACAAGCGTCTCCAGTTTCCTCTCTATTAACAATCAATTATCTGTGATGGAACATCTCTCGTGAATTATTGTACAGTTCAGAGGACTATCGTTCAGCACGTCACTAGTTCCACTTTTCAAAGCGCAAAGGTCTACGGGTCGGTGCAAAAAAAAATTTGCCTTAACAGGTTCCACTCCGACGAGACTAAAAATAACCATGCTAAGCCTTTCACGCCTTCGAGAAGAGAAGCGATTGCCACCAATACTAAGCCAAAAAAACTGGGAGGAGCGGAGCAAAAAACTCGTGTTTACTTCAACCTCTTGCGTATGTGTAATTTCCAAGATTGGTCTACGCCCCATGGTTTCCACAGCCTGATGTTAACCGGTGTCATGATCACAAAATTGATTCTCCGGTCATAACTCTTACGGTTCAGTTAACTGATTTGTGCGCAAGAAAAAAAAGTAATAAGGTTTATCTAGTCCGTCGCAAGACACAAGGAAAGTATTTTTTAGTTGTTTGATACTGGCTGTTTTTACTACTATTTAACGAAAACAAATGTGTAATGTTATAATATTAATCTTAGTCATCACTATAGTTTGATATTGTCTTCTTATGTTTCCTGGGCAAGTTTATCTTTCTTTAAACAACAATAATATGGAGGGAAAATAAAAAACGCCAGCGTACTAAAATATGAATTAACGATTAAGTCGTCCAACGCTGTACGAAGTTAAGAGATAGGCTTTTATCGAAAGGCAAAAAGTTGGGAAAGTTTACATGAAAAATCGAACGCTGTTTGTAAGGTCGACCTGGCAGTGGAATTTTTTTGAATCATTTTTTCAGCACTATCGACTTTATCTTATAAAGAGGAAAATATGGCCTTAAAATTTTAGAGAAATAAATTCTAGTGAAATAGCAAAAAGTATCTGATTTTTCTTAATGGTGGAATTCACGTTATCTCAACGAAACGAATACCGTTTCGCTTCAATGAACCCCAGGGTTGTTTCATCTTCTCCCTCAAACCCCCAGTGTCAGAAAATGAAATGAGATAATTTATGCAGTTCAACGAATCCAAATGTGATTTTGAAAATCTCTTACCTCTGGTCAAAATCCACGGCCAAGAAATCCGAGGAAAAGAAATAAAAGTTTTCCAAAATGGACCCTGTTAAGCCTGTCCAATTTGGTCACCGTTCTCGTCCCAGATGTTAGGTAATGAGACTACACGTTATTACGTCATGCGTCAAGCGCGTAACATTTACCTACCCGCCAAAAATGAAGCCACTGAGCGTGCGCATCCGGCACCAGTTCGACTTTTACGCTGGGTGATTTTTCAATGATTCAGTCACTGTCAATAAACAAAACAAATTATAGTTGGAAGTTTGTCAAAAACAGGGAAGTAATGTCAAATAAACGCCAAGAAGTTTGCTTTTTAAGTCTTGCTTTCACTTATGTTTGAAGACTTTTTCTACCTTTGAATGTCAAAATCAAAGGCTGAGGTGACTAACTAAGAAAACATGATTACCCTGTTATTAAAATAGCTGCAATCAGATCACATCACTTGAAAATCAAATAGGTGGTAAATATTTCGTTCAATTTATCTCCAGACGCTTATTTATTTAACCGACGAAGAAGGTTTTCAAACTAAACGCAAATAGTATTGATTCTCTAATTTTAACAAAAGTGCAGTTCTAACCCTTACGTTTGAAACAAATTTTTTTGGGAAGTTACTGAAGTGAATCTGTTTGGTAATAAAGGAAAAATTGAAATATTGTCAGAAAGCTCACTGGTCTTTCCTGCAATTCAAAATACTCTTGCTCCCAAATAAACGTTATTTAATTCTAACAGCGACGGTAATCCTTTTTAAGAGACTTGATGAGAACGTTAGCCTTCCTTGCGAAAATATTCTAACCTTAGCTGAATCTGAGTATGAGAATTGTCCATTTACGAATCTCACCTTTATATCACTCATCGGCGGACAAATAAGCTTCTGTATCACTCAGCTACAAAGAGAAAATAATTCTCACTGTTTCCACGCAAGGCAGGCCTTGTGTTTTGTATGTACTGTAGCTGTCTTGAACCACAAAGTGTTATTTAAACCTCAACACGCTTGAAAAACCTGGCCAGTATTGTTGATGTCATGGTTGGGAAAAATTCACTGAACCAAAGAAACACTAGAGTGCATATGTTTGGTTAGACTCGCTCAAGCAAGTCAGCCTAAACGAAACTGTGGGTTTATTTGTATCATCTCTCGGCGTTCGACGTAACAGAAACAGCAGGGTCTCTCGTTCAACCATTAAAAAACTGACCGTGCAGGTCTATGTAATTCAGCTAGCCAAAACACAAAAGGGGTACCGTCTGGTTGAACACCAAAAAGGTGAAAACGTGCTAATAAGTTATTACCTAGATGAAACGTGCCTAGGATGTTGTAGTACTAATGTTTCTTTGGGTTAGTAAAGCTAAAAAGCTATTTACGGGAATGTGTGCGTGAACCATCACCACCTGCGATAACAGAAAACGCTGCGGTAAGAGAAAACGCCCCTCTCTTAATAGAGAGTCTGCGTGGGGTTAGCTAAGAATTGTCTAAACATATAACTGTCAACTGCGAAATGGCTCTCTTTTATTTCTTGGTTAGCGTAAGATACATTGTCTGACGACTAATTCTGCCCCCAATCCGGCTGACCGCTGGGCGACAATAGACTGGTGAATTCACAACTTTCATGTAGGCCGCCGTTATCCTAATCATCAGTAGAGTAAGGAGTTTTGCCACATGAATGTTGGAGATAAAATATAAAAACAGTGTATGTGTATCATATTATAAATCTAGGGACTACCGTCTCTGAGTACATGAATCAGGGTGCCTAAGAGAGCACCCTTATTGTGTGGTTGAAACCTAAGAGTGTGTTCGAGGCTTGGAGCTTCTCAAAAGTCTTCTTAAACAGTCGCATGATCGTCGGGAGGTGATGAGCTTCTCAGAAGTCTCCTTTAACAGTTGCATGCTCTTCGGGAGGTGATAAGCAACATTTTCCTTTGTCACGAAGAGACTGAATCACGCAAACGTTTTTCGGCAATCTGCGCATGTTCCTCGACACTATATGTTCAAAGGGATGGGCACCTCTAGTGAGATTTTGATTAATACCGTTATAAAAAACGTGAAAGTTAAGACGAGTCTGAAGGTGCTTAAATATTTGCTTATTACTGTGAAATGACTTGAATTATAGCTGATCACTGAAAATCCGGCACCCCATGCGAACTGTTTTTATCAGTTAACGGTCGACAAAAAACCGAACTCCATTCCTCCAATTTACGGTGACCTGAATAACTAACTGTTCTTTCGGCAGCGTAAACTATTATGATGTGCTTCTTCTCTTCCTGCAAGATAGGAAGAGCAAAGAAGCTCTGTAGAAAATGATGTTAGCGTTTGGTAAGGGGCGTTCTTACCTAACGCTTGGAAATACCGGTGGTTAAGCGGGTATTAATTAGTGTTTTAGAAAGTGTTATTTTTTTTCTTGGCTGTTATTTTGTCGTGTGATAATTAATGTTCATTGTGTTTCCAATCTTTTGTATGTATGTCGAAAGATTTGGTGTTCTTAGTCTTCTGCATCTCCATGTCTGTTTAACCTGTTCAGTGAACATGTATGGGCATGCGTTGTTTCTAAATGAGATAATCATACGTTGTGATTATAAGAAGGAGACTTTTGACTTATTCTAACAGTTCCTATTGAATTAGTAAGCATATCACACTGGTGCCTTGAATAGTAGGCTGCTTGAAGGTCCTTCCCTAGATGATGATAAAGCTGGCTTTTATCGCGGTCGCTTTATATGCAGTTGCAGTAAGTCCTACTCAGGATCTGTAGTATTCTGTCTTGCTTACCATTTTGGCCTTTTACAATCACTGTTTTAATTTCAGCTACGTGGCGTTATAATCATGGCTTCTCTCCCCGCGGTTGGGTTGATCACATGAAAATTCATTTGGTTGTTACACGATAGTTTTCAGGGCATAGCAAGCAAATTTACTCAAAGCAAAAGGACATAAGTTTAAATTCCATGCGAAATTATTTGAATTTGTTTTTTCCTAACTGAATTGAAATAGCGCTATTTAAAAACGTGTATTAGGTCGATTTATTGTTTAATTATTTAATTACTTCTTCTGGTCAGTTGATCGTAATTGCAATGGCATTGGTTATCAGAGCCCCATATTGGAATCATTCATCGGTACTGAATCTTGATTTAGTTTTGAATTCGTATTATTTAAAATTCATGATTCATTTCTGTTTCAACAGCTGACTCAGGCTAGGTTCACACTTTTCCAGGTAGCTTTTGCCCCGCGCGAAAATTATACCGGCTAGGGCTTCTGTTCATACATAAGAACAGTTGATTTCGGCGTGACTTCCGTAACGGAGCAAAGCTGCGCCGCGTCGATCTCTAAAGAGGAGAGAGACATATCGGATAGTTGTGCTTACTATACCGGATAGCTAGTAATCAAGTTTGCCTTTTGAAACAAGAAAAGATTGGCATTATTTTTAACTGGAACTTTCCACAACGCTTAATATAACGACCATGACCCGTCCTCTCCCCGCGATAAGCGACCCCATTGAAGGGAGAATGGGACGCGCAAAGCCTTCTAGGAGTTCAGTCCGCCATTCTGTCTTTTTTTCACATAGATAGAAGCAAGAGGCATTGCCCTCAGGGGCAGCCCGATAAAAATTGGACCGTAATTTCTTGTATCGACAGACTAGATTTTAGTTCTTCTTTACCCCCTGAAAAACCACGTGACATTGCTTTTATCCCATCAACAGGCCGTGGGACGTGCATGGGGGCGGACGTGTTTTTATGAGACTCGGCTACGACATACAGTGATCCTGTTTGCCTTTTTCTGCCCTCGTATCCTTAAGCGCGTGCATTCTGGCGGGTATCGTATGAAGGGTTCTATTGAGACTGTCTCTGCGTGCTATTATGAATGCAATTGTAGTTTTGATCAGCCATGCCTGGTATAGCTACTGTCAGTAAAGAAATATCTTCTTAATTTGACTTGTTGTTCTCCTACCAGCAATCTTCTATAGTTCCACGAAAGCCCCGTCACCTTAAGAATGAACGTCAGAGCATAGTGAGTTACTACCGCAACCAGAAATTACCCTTGGGATTTTTTGTGAATGGACGCGGATCACGGACGACGCCCCGTTTACTCATAAGTAGCGGAAGTGGAAGTGGAAGTGGGAGCGGAAGCGGAAGTGGTGATATTATTTCCCGTTTTGTGATTTCCCATGGTCGTAAGAAAAGTAAAGTGTAACAAATGATGCTTGTCAGACTCACTAATCTTGTTTGATCATCTTGAAGACGAACGTTTGTTAATAAACGAAGGATTTACTGGTTGAAAGTCTAGTTTGCTTTATGTTTTTTATTAAGGAAAACCACGTAATTGCGTAAGTCGTTTGCCTCCATTTTATGACCCTTTCTCTAATCTGTTCTATGATTATGCGAAGTGATTTCAGGGCAATATCAAACAATTAATTTAATCATTAAACACCACGCAAAAAAAAAGAGTATGCGTTTGACTTTTAGTTACCTCCCTTCGAATAAATGTTTCAAGGTATTGATAGCTGTCTGTTACGTAAGATTTTGCTCACCAATCAAGCTGATAAACAAGAATGAAAAGGGTAGATCGTATCATTAGCTGCTGGAGAAGGGCAGATGGGATACAAGATTCGCATGAGGACAACAACAGATAATATAGAAAGTAATTAGTATGACTTGTTTTACAAACCTTCTCCAAAGATATTTTAGCTAGTATTTAAACTTCCGTCTATTTGAAATTAAGATTATTATTAGACGGGATTTTAAATGAAAGCGTTTGTGTGCACATGGTAAAAAGTGACGCGTAATGTTTCAGCTTACCGAGGGACTTAGCGCGCGGAAGATATTTGCAGACCTTTGAAATAGCCATATCGTTTTTTCCGGTGTTTAATAGGTCTTTGCTGACCTCAAGGCATCTGAAAAAGTCGCTCGTTGTGCACATGGATTCTTGTAAAGCGACAGAAAAAAAAATTTAAAAAACGGTGTGCGCCTAAATGTCCTCTGTCTCATTTAATTTCTTTTCACCCAGCCCAATAAAACAATGAATTAGGAACTAAGCAATAGTTAAAAAATGGGATCCGGTCATTTTCCGTCTTCTTTTAAAACTTCTCTTCTATCTTTACTACTTAAGAAGGCCTGCTTAGATCATGAAGTTCTTGCAAACTTCAGACCTGTTTCAAACCTCAAGGTGATCTCAAAAGTTATTGAAAAGGTCGTCGCAGTACGTCTTCAAAAATATTTAGAAGCTAACCAGCTAAATGAGCCGCTACAATCTGCCTATAAACCTTTTCACAGTGGTGAACCCGCCCTTGTGCTTGTTCATAATGACATTTTGGTTTTTATTGATAAACGTCACTGTGTTATGCTTCTACTGTTAGACCTGTCTGTTCCTTCGACACTTTGGATCACGATATCCTCCTTACAAGATTGCACTAAATACTCTATCTCTGGCATAGCCCTTGAATGGTTTCGCTCCTACCTTACTAATCGCTCGCAGTTTGCGTTAATTGAAGGATGTAGATATCACAGTCTCACGAGCTCAAGTGCGGTGTACCTCAAGGTTCTGTCCTTGGCCCGATTCTGTATGTACTCTACACAGCACCTGCCGACATTCTACGATTCCGTGAAATGCAATTTCACTTTTACGCCGATGACACTCAATTATATATTTCTTTCTCTACAAACAACGATATAGAATTAACCAACAGTATCACTAAGATTGAGGAATGCCTGTCCGACATTGATAAGAAGATGTCCATCTACAGACTAAAACTAAAGGCAAAGACAAGACCGTGCTTCTCTACTTATTCTCAAAGTATAATCCACAACAATCTCTACCAACGCGTCACTTTGGAACAGACATAATCAAGCCCTCTTCACCTGCAAGAAATATTGGCGCTATCTTCGATAACAGTATGCCAATGCTTCCCCATGTCAACAATGTTTGTAAATCTGCCTTTTATCATTTTCGCACCATTTCCTGCATAAAGGAAATACTTATCAACGCAAACTACTGAGATTCATATTCACGCCTTTGTAACTTCCAAACTTTCAATTCTCTACTATATAATGTCCCTAAAAACGTCAATCGGTGCACAGGTGCAGCTGCCAGACTGATTACACGCTCTAGGAAGTGTTATCTCATCACTCCCATCCTCTTTGATCTTCTCTGGCTACTTGTTTCTGAACGAATTAAAGAGTCTACTACTTACCTTCAAGGCTCTACATTCAAGACGTAATCACCCGCTACTTACCGTCTAGATCGCTTCGGTCATCTTCTACGCTCAGTCTGAATCCTGTTAGCTTTAACCTTAAGACCTATGGATCTAGAGCATTTGCTGTCTCAGCCCTCCAACTTTGGTCGTTGGGAAGATTTATTTCATTTTATATGTGGTATATTTGAATTTAAATTTATTTTAATTCTAATTTTTTCACTTTGTTAAGCGCCTGGTTCATTACTGGATAGGCGCTATAAAAATGTTCTTCTTCTTCTTCTTCTTCTTCTTATTATTATTATTATTATTATTATTATTATTATTATTAAAAAGACAATGGAAATGTCATATTGACACGACAAGATTTCCTTCCGGACCGCACTGCCGACGGAGATTTGTTGTTACATTCTTAAGTACATTTTAGACTTTCGAAGACATCTTTCGTCTTATTTAAAATTTGGCCCGCGGCTTGAAGACTTCTCTCAATTTTGTCTCTAGTTGGCTGCCTTGCGACCTAAAATGCTCGTTTCGCTCGCTTTTCAACTTTTCTGCGGTGGAACTCGTGTCAGAGGTCAATTTGTGGCAAGTCCAAGCCTAGCAATATTTGCTCGCGATCTAGCTTCAAAAGTTGGAAAGATATAAATAAAAATGTAATCTTAACGCGAAGAAGCATCGCAAAGGTTACTCAAAGATTATATTATGATTTCATTGCACCCGTTTCCCTAATTATTTAGTGCCTGTCGTTTGATTTTGTCCGCCGTAAGGAGGTTTTATTATAAGTTTACTAACATGTCTTTGCGACACATCGTGCTTCATGAAGCTTCCACAAGATATCCTCAGTCACATTCGTGTCTCAATGGTTTGTTTTTTACATAGTCTTTATTGTTGCTGTGCCATTTCTGCTTATTCCTTTCACGACTATCTGAGCTTGTATGGAAGCTGACGGGAGAAATAAGCCTTCAACTGGCATTAGAGTGCTCCCCTTCTCTCTTTGGTCCTCCCAACAGCAATGAAAGTAACGCCAAAAACAAAACTGTTTTACCCAAATCAAAACTTAAAGGGAACAATATATCATTGATCTGTAATTCTGAGACGTTTTAGTGAAGTATCGAACTCGGCCAAGCGCGATGCAAACGGATTTTTCAAGGTTCTATTGCTCTCCTCGCATCTTTTGAATTCGCGACATCCTGTCAGAAAATCAAAGTTACATGCACGGTAACCGGATACTGCTCCTTTAAGGTGGTTTTATTCTTTGGGTAAAATTCTAGTTTTCAGGTTAAGTATTTACAGTATGGCGCTGTTTTGCTACCATGCCGTGGAGCATGCACAGTGAGTGGTGCGCACGCCCGAAAAAAAAACGAATTAAGCGTATCGCAAGTTATACGTTTTTGATGCCGCAGTGTGGGCATTCGTCAACGATGCTTAAACGCTAATGTGGACGTGGGAAATTTGATTCGTTTTTTGTTAACCCGAAAGGCTTTCGGAAATGTGTAAGTGTGAACAGAGTCTGACCGTTAATGTTATCAGTTTTCTTTTAAACACCGTCGCCACTGGAACAACGTTGGAAAAGAAAGCGTTAACTACCTGAAATGGTAGATTCCAAAGAAGTGATTGAAAATAGTAGCTTTGTTCCTGCTTAATATATGGTCGGGTGTGGCTGCAGAAGTTCCATTTTATTTTAAAGCAAAGACAACAAAGACACAAAGTCTTGTAGTCGGTCGGTCCCTAAAAAGACTTTATTATCGTGCCACGGTTGATTGCTAAAACACAACTCAACTTGTTGAAAAAAAGTACATGAGTGGTTAACGGCAATGTCGTTTATTGACAAAATTTAAACTTCAAACTGATGAAGTAGACTTCATTCACATCTCGTCACCAAATAACAGCATATCACCACCGATTAACTCTTCTAGAACTATAATACTAGCGTGTACACCAGTAAACCATTCCATTATCAGTTTATTTACATATGACTGAAGATAACATCATAAATCGCCCTATAATATCATACACAAACGATTGAAACAGGTAGTGATTTTCCGTTTTGTATCGTGGCTTGTACCAGTTCGTTTGGTTAGTTTGTGTTGGTCGGTTAATCTTTTATTTAAGTAGCACTAATTAGTAACGTTTTAGAACAAAAACTGTCTACAAACAAAAAAAACACACCCTAGCTCTCTAAATACAATCATTCTCTTGTTAAATTTTATAACAACGTGTCGAGCCGAGCAAATATCGTTCGATTCTACGAAGATGATTTAATCATGTCATGTACAGAAAGAAAACTACCTTAAATCGATATAATACGTGGAACAAGTGCCATGTATGTCGTCTTCTTTCGCGGAAGAATTAGAAATTTGCAGGCCTTCGCCTTGGTTATGATACGATTTATTCGCTCATATTCTCCATATCAGGCAAGCCCGTTTTTACAAATAGAACTCTTTCCAGCAAAGTAAAATGTTACATCCATTAAAGAGCCAAGAAAATGCAACGTCCGATAGAAAGTTCGTTTTGTTCTTTCATTTATTGGCTCAACCCAGGTAGTTAGCGTTGAGTAGGTTATCCTCGTTGACAACTTCGTGCCCGTTAATAACTTCGATGCATTTATAGTAGACTTCCAAGTATTTGTATACGTCAGCGCATGATTGGTCGTTGAAAAAGAACTTCGTGCATCTAATCTCGCACATGGTCGTTCCCTCGCAGGCGTCTTTTACTTTTGTGAGAAACAATGGTGTTGTCGGGCAGTACTGATTAAACTTAAGATTTCCTGTGTGCTCTGTGCACAAGCCGAAGTTTCGTCTTCCCCAGAAAGCAGAGATTATGCTAATGTGTTTGTATTCGTTGCATCTGAGCCAAGCTGTGTCCTCTTCACATTTCACTGTGCCGTTCTGTGAAAAACAAAGACACAAGTTTATTCAAGAATTATCAGAAACTGGAAGATCAGTCACCGCCACTACTCAAGTTTGAAACTTCTTAAACTTGCTTGAACACTAGCAAAGAAATTAAGTAAGAAACCTTTTGAAGGGTAACACGTGACAACTATCACTGATCACTCTGGTGTCATTCATTGATTTTGACAGATACGTACTGTCGTTGTCGCCTCGAAAGTTATGTTATGGCAACCAATTGTAGGAAGAGTTAGGAAGAAAGCCAGTCGACTATATCCACAACACCAAAAGGAACACCAGTCTTGACAACGTCAGCGATATTTGGTCAGCAATGCTGGATTGAAATGTGTGGGAAGATTTTGTCATGGAAGCTCGATTGTGAGATCGGCCTTAAGTAAGTAAGTATTTTCGTCTGTATCCTTTAAAACCTTAAGCTCGAATAGTGTTTAGTGTTATAAGACTAAAATGGGGTACTTACGTATCTGATTGGTGTGGGGCCAGGGGGACCTTGCGGACCAGGGGGACCTTGCATACCGGGGATACCAGGCATTCCGCTACCTCCCGGGAAACCAGGAGGACCGGGGAAACCAGGGGCTCCAGGAGCACCATCCATACCGGGAGGACCCTGGAAACCCGGAGAACCGGGTAGACCTGGTGTACCTGGAAAACCAGGCGGACCAGGATCTCCCTTGAAACCTGGAGGTCCTTGTGGTCCAGGAGATCCAGACATTCCTGCCATACCATTCATACCGGGAGGACCTTGAAGGCCTTTGAGAATGAAACCCAGTGTTACATTCTGATCCTTTAGTAGTTTGTTTAGGAGTGGAGGGACTGAAGACATTGGCAGCGACGCCTTACGGAAAGAACAATGAAAAACAATTAGTGAGGATATTTTCTAATTCCTGGTAATTCTTTTTGGCTCTGTGATTGTAAAAGCTTTCATTACCGTCCTATATAAGCTAACAAAGACAAGAAAACATATGAATAAGACTGTGAGGTAATAAAAGTTCAAAGTGGAAACAGGAGAGCGAGGACTGCTCGTAAGAAAGATGTACTACCCAAGACATGCGGATAAAGTGTGTTTTTCAACTGCTTATTTCTCTTTTATCCGTTGAAAGTCAAGAGACAAATTAAAATTGCGTATTCGATTTAGCTATCAAAATTTGTCAGTCCATATCGTACATATATTATTTTGTTCTGTCTTTTCTGTGCCAGACTCCCTCTAACTGGGACGAAGTTTTCTTTATCTTCGATCGGTTAGGAAACACTCTAAAATTCCAGAAACAGATTTGACCCATGCTTAAGCATTATAATCTGAAAGCAAGGTAATTATAAACAGCTCTCGGGCAGCGTATCGTTGTATAAGTAAAATCAGTGAACACAAATTAAATCGCCATAGTCAAAACCACCAGGATAACTATCACATGCCACCATGAAATTCACCTGGTTTTAAAATCGATCGATGACTACACTTAAGTTCACCTAAAAGCATTTGTATTACCGATTTGTCTGTGGCCAGATATATCGCCGCAAAAGTTACGACAACCACCGCAAGCATGGAATCGTAGCTGGGTATTTTAGGGTTCCTGATTGGGCCTTGGCTTTGTTCCTCTGGATTAGTGATTTCTGTATTCTGCCGATCTTGTCCAGTAACTTGTTGCTTTAAAATTTTAACTATTAGAACTTCTTTCCTTCGCCATTTCTTATATTTAAACGTTAATTTCTGGCAAAAGTATAGCGAAAAATCGAAACGGACGGAAAACGGAATATGTAATCGACGTGTGATTGTAAAAAATTAACAAGAAACTTCCTTCACAGTTTATTTCACTCACTCCATATTTGGTGCTAAAACAGGTGGGTTGACACTAAATATGGCGCGAAATAGAGAAAAAACACATTTGAAAATGGTTCCGAAGCTAATATTCATTACGATAAAATATTTCCATACATTAAATCAAGAACCATTTGGAAACAGAGATATCAAGAAGTTTCACATCCCTCGATCGATGTAGTTTGTTGATCTTTGATAAAATCTGTGATGCCAATAATCTGAAACTACATGTGTCATATGTCTTTGTGTGTTAAGCAAAACATCATAGTAAAAAATAAAAACGATAAACCATAATGGACTGTGCACAGCAATTTTAATTTACGAAGAGACTATGGTAATACAAAAAGTACTCAGTTGTGCCGTTTGCGTATATACATTTAAGTCGTCGGTATATGTTTTAAAGCCTGGAGTTACTCATCCAAAATGATACGGTTCTTTGATTAGCCACCAACCGTTCGATCAATCGTTCCATTGATCAAACGTTCGATCGACTAAGACAACACGCCCAGTAAACTAAACTCAGTGATTCGTTTATAAATCAGTACTTACCGATAACTGAAAATGTACTAGGCCTACGGCGACTAGTACCGCCAAGGAAGCGATCCTCATGACCTAGGAAAATAAACAGAAAACACTATTTTTCCAAAAATGAAACTGACCCTTCCGTCAAGCCAACATAGGAAGGGGGTTGGGGAGTTTGGTTTCTAGCCAGGCTACCGTGACTTCATTCCACCAGTAAATTGTTTATATATTAGGCAACTGGTGAATGAATAGTTAATTATCTTTGTCTAATGACTTAACTATTTGAGGATAACGTAGTGTTGGATTAGGGGGACAGCACTCATTCAACTGGTCCGCTCTACAGGTGTTTAAAAATCTTTCGGCCAATTACAGCCGCCTGTTGTGACATTTTCTGTTCTGGTTTGTAATTTTTAGATCTTTAGCTAACGAGGGTCTTTTGGATTTGTAATTTTTCGCGGGCTTTTTTCCCTTGCAAATAAAAGTACCCGAAGTTGCTCATAAAGGCTAACAATCGTTTCATCGCCTTACGCCCCTTAGTCAACTTTCCGTCACCCAAGAATAAGACAAGAATTCTATCTTGTTGTAACCTTGGCACCAAAGTGACCTAAAAAGACTCATGTTACTAGAAAAAGTAAAAATCTTTTCTATTACTATTGCTTTATGATAACAATTTGCTCTTTCAGCGTGGTATCATTACTTCTAAGTTGCTGGATTGTTTCTCAGGAGTGACCATCCACAAAAGGGTGGTATTGAATTGCCTTCCTACCGTGCTGTTTGTTTTTTGGGTGTTTGTAACGCGATTCTTCTTTTTTTTAGTTCTGCATTCAAGCACCATTTAAAGGAACACGGCCAAAAGAGCAGATCTAAAATAAATTTGCTACTATAAATTAAAACGGGAGCGTCAGATGTCTAATTTGCGTAGTTCGTCAGATCAAGCTTCATTACAGAGTCTGACTCGAACAGAAGGTACACAAACACACGTTCGAGTCTTTCGATTAAATCCCTCGAACGTTTCACACTTTATATAACAAAATGCTTACCTTACTTGACCATAAAATACCTTCGATAACTGATATGATAGTGCTATCCAGTGGACTTAACTTGATATCGGTGGGAGACGTCTTGCACAAGCAAGATATATCACCGTAATGCCTCCAGAAAAGGTCCTTCAAAGGTGATATCAATCACTTCCGGGTGCAAAGGAAACAATGAAGCTCCTCTTTTGGAGACTTGAGCTTTGGGTTCCCGAAACAACCCCTTGATGAATAAGTCCGTTATCGAATTGATATAAAGATCCTGTTCGCTTTTGCCGATTCCAGAATGTAGTGACCACGACAAATGACCTCACGCTAGCCAAGGCATTTCCCACCGATATCTTGAACCACTTGATCCGCAAATATATTACACAGTTCCCTCTCAGTGTAGTTTTAAAAACACTGCGTAGTTACAACACCAACCTGAAGTTATCAGCCCGTTCTACAAAAAAAGTATGGCTGCCACCTACAAAGCTTCCGGCGCTTTTTGCTCTGAAACTGAGTTCGCGAATTGGCTCCCAATATGAGAGGTTTGACTGGTTGATTGGGCGAGGGGCACCGAACCTGAGCCTGCGTTATTTAGCGTCAGTGTTATCGCGCTTAACGTGGCATCACCGGCTCGTGAAGACTAAGACACTTGATACACAACATTAAGATGCGATGACGTAATCAGTTGACCCTGAACACTACTCTGCCAATCAGCACTCGAGTTTAAGCGCGCGAACAGGTTGTCGGAGTGTGGAAAAGAGAGCAAATAAGCTCTTGAGTTTCTTCATTCACGCCCTCTTGAGAAAAAAATAATCACTGAGTATGTTTTCATGGTTTTGATTTTCGACTTATAGGGGCAGCATTTTATGTTTTGACTCCCATTAGAATTTCTTAACAATTTTTTTATGTGGAAAATAATGCCTTTTTCTTCTGTTGTGTCTTGGAAAATGAAAGTGTTCTGACGTAATGTTACTCAATAATCTTCGGGTGTCATGCAACACATTGGTGTTAACCTAAGAGAACCTTGAAAATCGAAGGAGAAAATTTTCAGTTTTCTTAAACAGCGAGGTTAGAAATATGGCAGAAAATTTGAAAATAAAAAATAATTGTAGTAATATCAATCAAAAAGAGTATAATCAAAGTACTTTTTTGTAAAAGATACAATCACGCGAGCTTTTTACTATTCATAGAGCGTGCAAAAATCACTGAGTACCTACAAGGATCTTAATTTTACTCCTGTATTTCAGCAACTGTTTTCTTTTTCCTCCGGTTCTTTGCTCCTTTTCATTAGGTTCACACCCCCGATGGGGACAATGTAAACACAAACCTCCCTGAAGCTTTTATGCTATAAACCGCTTATTTTCAAAAGTCAAACAACCTGTCTTTATTGCTGTTCAAGAATCTCAAGATTCAACTGATATTCAAAAATAAAAATAGTAAGTTTTCATCCCGAAAATAAAAGCCCTGCAGTAATCAAGGGTTCTACAGTCTAGGTACTTGGTTAATTTGGAAGTTTGAAAACACATAATGAAACATTACTAAATACTTAGCACTGCTTCCAAAATTTATACTTACTGAGCCACTCGAAAATGTTATAGGCAAAGTGATTCGAAACTTAAAAAAAAAATTATTAGAATAATTTCAACTCTGGACGAAAATCACAATTGCTGTCCTACTCCGTCGGCTGGGAAAATTACACAGCGATAGTCCAACTTAAAAGTTAGGGTACCAACCCAAAGTTCTAACGTTATTGACAACAATCATTCCTAACTATTGTAGCCTAAAGGAATAAATAAATTCAGCGACAAATTGTCAACTGGAAAGGAGGAAGTACTTCACTGAATTTTGGTTAACTCTTTCAAATTAGGCTGGATAGAAAACGTTATGTTATTATCGTTTTCTCGTTCAATAATGTAGCCTGAATTTCATCCGATTACTTATAATCCCATGAATATGAATCTGAGGATGATTTCTTGTTTTTCTTCTCTGTGTGTTCCTGTTTGTTTGTTTTGACGAGGTTTAGGTTTTTAGACTTCTAATTTGTAAACATCGCCACAAGAATCTCCTCAAATTTCAATCAAATATATCATTTTCTACATCTGTAATATTAAGGTTCGAAACCGACTTTGGATTAACTCGTGTGTCCTCTTGAGTACACTAAGGCCTAAAGTACTTTCCACAAAATAGCTGGAGATATGACATAGAATCGTGTTATATTTCCCATAACATTGAAGTTTCAGTAAAGCACATCATTTTTATTTCGGTCTTTACCCTTACTCAACTGATGCGAGACAGACAAACTTCAAATCTTATAAACATCTAATTGTTGAAGGTGCCATTTTTGCTGACAAGAGGTGCCATTTGGTTAGTTTTGGATCAAAAAATGTTTAAATGGAGATCTAATAAGCATGACTTCAATGTTGTCATTGATTTTTTGAAATTAGCACTGATAAATGATGTGAAAGTACGTGTCTTGGTTTCTACTCGAACTAAACTAACTAAACCGCAACATTAGTCGATACATATCACACAAACTGCTTTGTCAAAAACTTTCAAACTAGAACACATTCAGCTGTGGTCTCCAGGGATTTGTATGGAACTTTTCAAGTTCTTTACCTTAATTTTATTTTCTGGTTTTTGCCATCAAAATGAATCTGGCTTTTTCTACGGGTCAAGTCAAAATCGTTTACTGTGGATTAAATTTCAAGCGCGCCAGTTTGAAAAATTTTACTTAATAACACTTTTATACGGAGCTTTCACAATTTTTTCTCTTAGCTATTTTAAACTTTAAAAAGGGCGATGCCTGCATGTTAGCAAAGACTGAGTAAAATCAAGTGAGGCTTGACGACTGTCAGTGCGCGGTGCGTACTACCTATCAGACAACGTATCGATCTTTTCGCTCTAAAGCATTCGAGACCGATCTCCCCACGAGAGGTGATTTCCGCGCACTCGCGTGTTTTACTCGCTCAATTCTAAGAAAAAATGGTCTAACAGACTACTTGTTAGTGAAATTCTTCTTGTGTTCTATTCTGTGATTCCTACATACTGATTGGCTAATTAGCTCGTAGTTAACGAGAAGAGGTTATTATCGTCTTTACAGCGATAAATACCTCTAGAAATCACCAGACAGAACTTACGTATTGGCTATATAATATCAGTAGGAAGCGGTTTTGATACTTGATTTGACCGTTAGCAAAGCCCGAGTTACGCGTTCTTATTACAGCGTTTTCTGAATTAAGTTTTGTATGTTTCAGTCTTGTCATTCCAAGAATTGAAGATTCCAACTAGTTAAACACCTTTGGTCCGAATTAGCCTTCATTTCTTAAAGCCTTATTTTGACGGACTGAGAGAATTTCCGCAAACTGAAATATAGGGCATGAACCGTATAAGCCTTAAACGCCTGCAACGACAAGAGCAAGACAGAAACACTTTTTTGGAATATAAACTTCATTGTCTGAATTCTCGCAGAAAACGTTCCAATTTATTTTTCTGTTTTGTTCGTCTTAGCCCTACCAGCCGAGGCGCTGTGGAGACAGTTGCCATGGAAACTCAAAGTGTATTTTCCTGTACGACCTGGTACGGGTGGCGTGCGGGTGTTTTGCACGGGAAGGTCAACACATCTAATTCAATTTCTACAAGAGCGATAATTCTGCGCGGTACTTAGGATAAGTGCGAAAAACTGTCAAACAAAAAATAAGCATAACCTATTTAAATAGGTGTAACTCCGTGTGGTTTAAACTAGGATAGCTAATTAAAGACGAATAAATTTAACGATTGTCAATAACAAAAAAAATACGTGGTCGTTATTAATGACAGAGTTTATTATAACAAACGCAGATTTACCCGAGAAAAATAGTTTATAAAAGTAAGAGTTCAGACAAGACAATATATACGTAAGTTCATGTGATAAATTGGCACTTAAGACTAATGAATGAAAACCTTTGGCTCAAGTCGCAAGGAACTTGAATGCTACAAAGTAAATGGTACAAAAATTAAAATGATCAGTTATATTCACTTCATTTTATAGTCTGAGACTAAATAACAAAGAAAGCACCATGACTTACGAGCCTGTTTGCTGTGATATCTCGTCTAATGTCTTCCTTTTGAGAACACCGTAGAGTTGACCACAGATAACATACTCCCCCAAATCTTTGCTATATACGTTTTCTTCCTCAAAAAAGAACAAATCGGGGCAGAAATTTTATTACCACCAACAACAAAGCCCCGAAGTTTACCTATTGTTCTCGTCTTTCTTTCCGCGACTTACCCACAAGCCACCGGTAGAGCTACAACCTGCCTTTCAAATCGAGCGACTCTAGAGTCTGATTGGTTTGTTTGCAAGTGTCCCTATTGGCTTCATTTCTTTTTAATTCTCCACTTTGAAAGCAGCTGGGGAAATCAAAATACGTCATCTTCTGGTCAAGCGAGGAAAAGACAAGCTTTTTATCTGACGACAGGGAAATACTTAAAATTAACGAATGGGAAGAAGAGATCTATGTTCGGAGTTAAATGCAACGAAAATTGTATTTCAAGTCGTCAATTGCCTTCGTTTTACGCTTTTTTTTAAAGCCGATGAAATGATGTTGGATTGTAATTCGATGAAGTCTGGTATCCTTAAAATTTACCACGAGGCAAACATAACTAGAGGATACTTTGCCGTATTTAGTCTTCTTGATAATATATGAGCACCTGGAAAATCTTTCACTTCGAAACCAAGCCTTGGCGGAAGCAAGTCAAGTTCTTTCTTATTTGGGAAGGAGCAGAAGGAGCAAGAAAATACTTATCCACAGCAGAAGCGTCTTTACTCAACGTAATGTTAACTCATGGATTGGGGATAGCTTATTGATCAACTTGGTAGCATTTTTAGTCACTCTCAAGATTGATTTGGGTCGCATCGGTCCTTTAGTGTTCACAGGTGGTTGAGTCGAAAATGACGGCCGTCGTCGCTGCTTCACGCGCCGTGACCTTTGCAAGGCGATTTATTATGGGTGCATGATTTAAGCAATATCCGGCGCAAAGTCTCCTTCGAAATTAATGCATGATACATTTCTTACTTGGAACACGCTTCCCATTTTCTTAAAAGCCATTCCAACTTTCCTTTGTTTACCTTAAGCTGTTGGATCAGATTTGTGTTTCAAACAGTGGTGAGGGCAATCAATGAAATAGGCCATTTCCGAGTTCCAAAAAATCTCACTTTCAAAACGAGGCTAAGTGCGAAACCTTTGTTGTGAAAATGAGTTTCATTTGCATCATCATTAAAAATCATTTTCATATCAATGGCTTCGCACTTAGCCTCGCTTTGAAAGTTTGATTTTTTGGAACTCGGAAATGGCCTATTGCTGGAGCAGTTGTTGACCATGGCAATCTGGTAGTTCTTTGTGCAATATTAGAGGCGTTTGTAAGCTTCTTACCGTGTCAAGCTTCCTGCGAAGTACAGCGTTGGTTGTTTTCTCCATCCTTCACAAGCACTAAGATTTTACTGCTACTGGTCTCCATGATTTGTATATTACTTATATTGCAGTTGCTTTTCTGTAAGAAAGCTAACTGCTTCACTCCTTTGATCGCAATTTACTTCATAGCTCAATTCCTTCCTCTCCATGTATTGATTACACATTGGCAAAGAAAACTCTTTGATTAATTTTTTTTAACGACATGTCTAATTAGTACCCTAGGGGGTACTCCGAATTTCAAGTGAGGGGATGATTGAATGGAGGCAAAATCAAAACAAAAAAATGCCCTAGAACTTCCAAAAAAAAACCCCAAAGATCCCTGGAGCAAAAATTAACTCTAAAAAAATTCCATGCGGAATTTTCCGTGCCTTTTCCAGAAAACATTAAAGATTTAACACAAAAAGTAAAAACATCAGAAATAGAATGTTTGTGTTTTTTATTAGTCTCGCTTGAGTAAGCAGCTAGACTCATAATCTGCAAGCCGTTTTATTTTCTTCGTATTTAGTACACAAAACGACGGCTGTGGTCCCAGGCGTTCCTGGCGGAGACCGTGGAAACTGGGAATAACAATCGTCATGACTTTCATTGTATGCAAATTAGTCGTGCTGAGTTTGCGGTTTATTTGCGACGATGATTGAAATGACGCGCCATGTTCTATTGTTCCCGTACGTGCGGTAAAGCGTAACCTTCGGAGCCGAAGGGACTATGGTCGGTACCTGTTATCTCCCATTCTTTGTTTTATAAAGCGTTGTTATGACAAGGAGGAATTTGATACTGATTGTTCTTAGGGCTATTTTTATATGCTCCGTTATTTTAGTTTGCGTTCGTGAGGATTGGCCAGTTCTGGGACTATTTTAATATCTGTCCAAGATTAAACAAGCAATTCTTGTAGCGAAATTACCATATTACCATAATAAAGATGAAATGTTTTGAATTTATACAAATTTGTGACATTTTAATTGAATGTTTGCATAGCAAAACCAACAGATTCGTGTTTGCATTTTCCCACATTGCGACTTTCAACGTTTAATACTACAAATGATTAAAAAATATTAGTTACTAGTAGAACTCAATCAACACACAAAGTAATTACGAATGGACAGAAATAGCAAGGAAATTAATCTGCCCAAACTCAATTCGAGAATTTCTGTAGAAGATCGAAGTTTTAACTCTGCCTGTGGCCTTCGAACCAACCTTACGTGCTACAGTGCACTTGCAATTTAGCAGTCACTACACGACGTGACTGCCTGGAAGAACGATTTTGTTTTGCAAGCACGTGCTTTTTTATGGACATTCGGTCCGTTGTCACTTGTCGCGATGTTTCGTTTCGTACGTTTCCCACAGATAACGCACGGCAAATATATTGGCAATAGAAAGCAAACGCGTTGAAAAAACAAGGTGCACTGAGTGATACAAACTATTAAATAATTTAAATTTCTCGTTGCAAAATAATTGTCCTCGTAGCACACGACGTTACACGTTTATGCTTCGCACCATTGGTATCCGTCATGGCGCCGATTAGTCATAACCACACGAGGAGAACGTCTCGCTACCCAGGCTACCTTAGTCCGAACTTCTCGACCAGTCAATCTTGTTTTCTCGCGTCAAACTGGTTTTTTGGGTGTGAGCATCCGTTTATTGATAAACCGATGGTCATAACTGATTGTTACTGACTGTTGCCAATATTGCACCTGCATAGATTTTGCCTAGAAGGCGAAATCCCGAGGAGGCATCCTAGTAGCTCGCGCGTATATATAGAAAAGTACTTACAGTTGAAATATGCAGTAAGTATACCTGAAAAAATCTCAATTTGCTTGATCAGGGGCCGCTTGGAAATCGTTAAGTAATGATGACGTTTCTATTGCTCACGACCGCAAGTAAGACATGGTTAGGATGACGTAAAACAGAAAATGCCCAAAGAGACTGCTTAGGGTGATTTTGTAACACTCATTGTTCAGTCATACTTCGATACTCTTTTGCGTTACGTGTTATCAGTGAAAGTTATGACCCAAAAGACACTCGTTAAGTGCCGATGAAGTTATAAGGTGCGTATACCTGTTTATATATAAACACTTGGGAGAGTTTGCCAGACAAGAGTTTATCATTCACAAATCTTTGACTGGAAACCATTTGCCAGACACTCTTTTTCTCTCTTAAAAAAGACTCTGTCCACAAACAAGCTAAACGAGTGAATAAGAGGCTAGATAGATAGATAGATAATCTTTATTTATTCACGGTACAAAATTCGTCAGCTTTAAAAATGCCTAATACTAATATAATAAAAATATTTAAATAAAAAAGCTGCTTTCCACGAATGCCGTGCCTTACAGTTCTTTGAGTAATCGTTTAAATTGCCCAAGGGACTCTGCTTCCCTTAAGTTACAAGGAAACGAATGCCACTAATGATCGGTAATGGAATATTGAGTTTATTTTCAGAGTCCCTTAGGTTATATGCGACTTCTCGCCTTTCAAATTTAGAACTAAGATAGTTTGGAGCCAGCCCGTGCAGAGACCTGTAAACCATCGTAGCTCTTTGAAATTGGCTAGCTTATTACTAGCAGAACGATGAATGATCAGAGAAATTCGCCGACAATTAAATTCTAAGCTGTTAAATTCGGAGATGGGCTTACTGTCCGGCTAATAAGATGAACGGTTTGTAAAACGTGAAAGAGAAATAGCGAAAAAATTCCAGCTTCTAATCAAATCTTTTCTTATCGTTGAGAATAAACTGATGTTCTCGAAACTGTTTTCAGATCAAAGCTGTGTAAATCGAACAGAAACAGTGCATGGAACTTGCGATTTGTTTCCTGTTTTTATCTTACCTATTGTATGAAATATGTGAAAATCTTCATTATGAATCTTTATATTTCAAAGAGCTTCACAACGACCAAGAATTAGACTACGAGAAGTCCCCATTTTTCCTCAGGGATAGTACAGCGACCGAAACGCGAGCGCGCGTGAAAATCAACTCGCCTTTCTCGCGTGGGTTGATTTTCACGCGCGCTCGCGTTTCGCTCGTTCTACACTCCCTGAGGAAAATTGGGGACTACTCGTAGTCTAAGGCAAGAATACTATTGACCGGCAACATACAGAGCGGGGGCGGCTGTAGTGTCAACTATTACTCATTATTTTTCCGTCATAACCTATGCCTAAACAGTTCTCCTTCTTGGCCCCAGCGGGACTTCTCGAGGGACTGTGGCACCCAAACCAGACTTAAGGTAGGAGGAGGAGGGAATGTCGTTTTGAGGAGGGTGCGGTTAACAACAGTGCTTTCATTGCCGTTGCTGACAGATGTGCTTTTGTCTTTAAAGGATTCTTAAAATTGAAGAGGAATTTAAATAAAAACTGACTAGAACGACTTTAAAAAATTGTGAAAGAATAAAAACACTGGTAAAAGAAGCAGGTGACCGGCTGGTTTGAACGTTTTTTTGTTTTTGTTTTTGTTTTGTTTTTTTTTGGTGTACCAAATCAATTTCGATTTTGTTTTCGGTCAGGGTGATTCTATAGTTATTGAGTGATTTGTTCGGGAAAATACGGAATCAATTCAAACGTTTAACAGAAGGAACTCAAAAGCTTAATTGAGCAGAAAATTGCTTGTGGTTTCCGCTGCATGTTTTCCCCTGTAGGTATGTCATGGTTTATGTATTTATGACTGTGAACCCTATTCGTTGAGTACACGATGGCATGAAATGTGGCTAAATGCAACGTCCGAGTAAGTGGAGCAAATTCTATGGTTTGATTATTCGATCAAGTGAAACTCTTGAAGTCTTTAGCAGTGACTATGTACTTTCACATACTATTTATTATTTTGTATAAACTGGTACCGTTCTATCCTTTGTGTCAGTAGACCAAACCCCTGGTGTGGTCATTTAAAAGAAACTCTTTAGCAGTACTATGTACTTTCATATCGTACTATTTTATAGGCCACTTCCGAATTCCAAAAACTCTCACTTTCCAAATGAGGCCAAGTGCACAACCTTGTGAAAATGAGTTTTATTTACATGAGAGTGAAAAATCCTTTCCATACCAAAGGCTGAGCACTTAACCTTGTTTTGATACAGAGGCCAGGGGAAACTCGGAAATGGCCCATATGCTGTACAAACTGGATCTGACTTTTGAGTGAGCGGACCAATTACTTTTGCGTGATACTTCTTTTAATTTTATATCATTAATCATTCGGGATTTTCTTCAATTGTGATTTTTCTACTCCCTTGGTATTGCTAGAAGTAACGGTAACTACCGTGGGTCGTATGTAAGCGTGGACACGAGACAAAACGACATGTTCTAATAGGGTGCCAGACATGACCTGTTTTGCCGCCAAACATTTGAAGTTTGACAGCCGTTAAAGCAAACTGTCGCGCCAAAGGTAAGATGTTTATATGCTTTTGGTCAGCGCGTGACCGCTCATATTTCATTTTTCTCACCTCTCGCTTGCTCAGCAAACAGCACACTTGCATCCAGAAATTATTCTTAACCTCCAAAAATTATTGCAGAGACTGATTTTGTTGAGCAAAAACAAATCAAGTCGACAACAGCCGCCTACTCCAAACTTCAAATGTTTGGCGCCAAAACATATCACGTTTGCACCCAATTAGAACATGTTTTTTCCTCACGTGTACACGCTTAGATGCAACCGATGGCAAATGGTATTGTTGAACACTGAAGTCTTAAGCTCCTTAAGGGGATATTTGTCGGTTGTCCAAAAGTTAACGAAGTCTCGCTTACGAAGTGAAGACTAACTGCTTCCTACGCTTGTTAAAGGAAACCTCCATTCTTAAAGAAAATACTGCTTAAAATGCTCTGAAAGATCCCAAAAGGAGATTATGGAGCATTTTGGAAGACATCCTTCAAAAGTGGAGGTTCCCTTTAAAACATACTCATGGACGCTGGCAGTGAAGCGGTCTTTACAACGGCTCCTCTACTGAGGCGGAGTCTTATATTTAAATGTTTGGATGGGCATTGACTTAAAGAGATATATTTTCGGCATAATGGCCACAGGATGTAACGAACACACTCAATAAAATACTACTGTATCGTCTTCTTTCAAAACAGTTTTCATTACGAGTGCTGAATAAACACGACATTGTGCGTAAAAATGGTCATTTTTACAAACGAAAAAGATATTAAGTCTGCCTAGATACCCCTACCAGGATCTAGAAAAAAATATGATTGATCTATAATAATTATTCCGACTCTACACGTAATATATAAAGAAATATTGGAACTCCCGTTGTTATTGAACTTGTTTGTTCAGTAGGCGTTTTATTGTGTTCATCAAGTGGTTCCGGCTGAAGTGTAGGGGTCGAACTTACAGTGCCTTGAACAAAGACAATTAAAAGCAAATCATTGTTTGCTCACTGACTCTTCACTGGACTCATTAAAACGACAAAACAAAAACCTACACGGATGACCTGATTTTCAACACACAGCCTTCCAGACGATCACAAGCTTTCTTATTCTGCCTCTCCGAAAAAGAAATCTTTCACGTCGAAGCTATCATGGAAGCTATATTGAGCTAAAACTTGCAAACATTAGTCAAAATATTAACAAATTTTCCAACTTGAAATGAAAAACGGAAGAAAGCATTTTGCCTTCGTTTAGTACCACCTGCTTCATGATGTCAAAAGCAACAAGTGCTCTTCACAAACTTTGACACCCTAGCGCTCCTTTGATTGGTTTTCAGGTGTGAAAACATGTCTTAAACCATTGGTCACACCGGACAGTTGGACGGAAATTGTGTTTTATTATTAAATAGCTATCCAATTATATCAATATTACCTAAGAGTCGTTTTGGTTCATGGCTTTGCCATTGTTTCACTCGGTGGGCAGCTGAATCCAGCGCTCTGATTGGTCGCTCAAGAAATAAGCATGTTAAGCTCGCATTACGTCATACCAAATAAAATTTCCTCCATTGTAATGCCACGTCAAGCACGGCAAGGTGGTTGGACGGCCTTAACGCACATGCGCGTAGGCACCCCAAGCGCCAGTATTGAAACATTTGAGAGCAAAGTCAGTTTCAGACCTCACGGTAACGGCTACTGACAAGGCTATTTTCCCATAGGAAACAAAAAGCTTTGTCACAGGTTAGTGTACTTGGAAAACATCGTAAACATCTTGGTTTGAAACACGAGCATTGAGGAACAAGCTTGTGAAGCGCAAGGAAGTAGGAGATTTAGTGGTAAACTAGATTGATTTGAATGCCAAACGCGATTCTTCCTCCGAGGGGATTACTCATCTGAACTCATATTTAGCTCCGAGCTGGTGCAGTCTTAGGAGTCGGATATTGATAAGGGAAATGAACTTCATCCAAACGGGACTTGAACATTGTCGGCGTTTGCCTCTCTTACTTGGAACTATTTACTTGCCAGTCCGTTTGGATGTGGTCTATTTTCTTTGTCAAATCGATCTGAGTTATCGGAGGAGGAGGAGCCTGTTTACATTGATATCTATGGTTGTGAAGGGAAACTCTTAACTCACAGGATCCTATTGAGGACTAAGTCACTTATACACATTTTAGTTGCTGGGAAGAATTAACAAGGAAAAACATATAACGCGGACCTTGATATTGTCCTGTGAGATTTGACATTTCTTTCCTTAGTTTCAACTTCGTAAAGTTATCACGCTCAATGATTACACTTAACGAAGCATATTTGCTGTAGCTTATGACTAAAGAAGGGGGATTAATCGTATCTAAAGCGACGATTGGTATTCAATCTTTGCCATTTTTAAAATTTACGCCATAATTTTTTTTCTGAACGTAAGGTAAATATGACATGTTTAACATCGGGTAACGAATATTACTTTTTTTAGATAGGAGGCAGAGGTTTAAATAGCTGTTAAATAGAAGAGAAATTAAGATTAATCGATATCAAGAATTTATTTCTCTTTGACAAGGAGATACTATTTTTATTTTCTTCAAGAAGACGGAATAGAATTTTCGCGCGCAAGATACTTTGTCGATGAGATGAATCGCAACTTGGTAATAATTAATGACAAATCAGGGTGTTCGAGAATCATTGATCACTTGTTCTCCTGTTCATTTCCTCGTCAGGTTATGGGGCTCAGAGGAGGCATGGGCTGCCTTCTAGCCTTATTTGTGGGCCTTGTATGGCTAGAATGCACGGTAAGTCTACCTTTTTTAGCCTCTATTCTCGAAAATGTAATTATGTATTATTAATACTCACCCATAGGTTATCTTAGCGCTTGGGCAGGTCCTATTTCGGTGGTTAGAAGTGTTTTTGCTCGTTAATCTTAGAGCGTGAATTCAACAAACCAACGCTGAAATCACGCCAAACGCCGTTATAACTGCCGTAAATGTTACCTTAATATACTGACGAGGGTTAAATGTAAATTAAGTTGACCATATCCGATCAAATGGACCCGAATATTTTTACCAGTTTAATGACCGATTTTGGATTTCAAAATTATCCAGTTACGGTTAAAAGACCCAGTTTTTTCTCTATTCTTGAAATCTAGCTTTTCTTTTAAAGAACATTTTCTTTTTTTTCTTTATTTTGTATTAACTCGGCATCTACGAAAATAGCGAGAAAGAGTTGTTTTTCTATCAAGATCCAACGTTTTAAGAAATGATGGCCTTATATTTTTCGTTTTTATTTTGATTTTGGCATTATTATGAGGCTCTTTCTCGCTCTGCTTTTCGATGCATGACAATTGTCTGATGTAAACAAAAAACAGGTACTACCAGTCAGGCTGACGGTCCTTAACTACAAGTCGAATTGCAGTTGAGGGGATTAAAAAAAGTTTATTTTTGTTGGAAATGATTGAAAAGTTCTGATAAATGTCACAAGGTAACGAAATCGAAGAACGTTAGATACCTCTGCTGATTTTTCGAGCATGAAACCGTTAAGACGCGTGATCAATTTTGCACGGTCATCGCACGTTTATATAGCTCCAACGCGGTTATTAACAAAATATACATTTTGTCATATCCCAAAAAGTTACCCTTTCTCGCAGAATCCGCATGATTAACTTTCGGACGTAAACGCAAAATAAAGTCCGAAACGGAAATAAGGAGACAGGATTGTTAGAAAAAATTTCCACAGACAAAATAATTAAACACAAATAATTTAGCTTCTTTCTGAAAACAGTGTAGAAAATGAACTAGAAACCGGAGATTTACGGCTCTCGGAAACAATTGCATATGATGCAAGAGAGAGGATAAATGCAGATATCTAGTGAGACTGTTCTTTAGGACTGAATTCGTTTCAATATATACCCTGCAGCCCATGTATAACTTCGCTTTGAAAATTCTAAAGTGTATGAAGACATGTTAAACAGAATCTCGTTTTTGCATAAGGTCAAACCCTCACCGCTTAGGCTGTTTCATGGAATAATGGCGGGCCATGTCCAGATTCATTGACATGGTCAAGTTTCCATCTTTTTTCTTTCTACGGTTAGTTTGTAAGAAAGAGGAGAGCACACACAAATCATTGTTATATCATTTTTATTCAAGGAATGGCCAGCCGTTTTTAAAGTATAATTAATTTTCACTTACTTTTGTCAACGGTATTGTTTTACGTTAGACACCTTGCTAGTGACAAACCAATGCTACTTTGTAGTATGCATTCCCTAAGCCCAGGTCACGAACCTTTTGTAGAAGGTAAACACCACAAAAAAGTGTGACCTAATGTCTTGCTAGACAAATCGAGTCAACAGGTGCTGACGGTACTTGTTATCTGTTTTATATCTTTTGAAGGCTAAAAATATTTTTTACACCAAACTTAACCCCCATAAAGCCGTTTTCTACAAACTGACGAAATGCTTTTCTTTTGCCATTGTCTTTAAGAAATACGTATTTATTCAGTTCTTTTAATCTTTCACAGGTTTACTGTAACTAGCCGGAAAAAATTCACGCCGACATACGAAATGACACTAGTCGGCACAAGATTTTCGAAACCGCTGCTAAATGATTTTTAGCAAAAACCTTCAAAAACTATAAAGAGAGCCAGTTCCTTAAAATTACAAACAGTCTATGATTAGCATCAACGTCTAAGTCATAAATATGAAAACACTAAATTTACGCTTTTTTTCTAATTAGCATTCACAGGCAATTTTACCCGACTGGCCGAAGATCGGCGACAGAATCACACAACCATTCCTTGATCAGCTTATGGTCAGTCAGCTTCTTGAACAGAATCTCACGCTAGGATTCTTCTTGAAAGGCCTTAACGGTCCACCGGGTCCCCCGGGACCGGCCGGGCCACCCGGAGAACCTGGACCTCCAGGACTTCCGGGTTCAGCCGGTTCCCCTGGTCATGTAGGTGAAGATGGTGCACCAGGAGCTACAGGAACATCCGGTCCACCAGGTCCACCAGGACCTCCCGGTATGCCAGGAGATAAGGGAGATCCCGGAGAGCAGGGAGCACCCGGTGCTGCAGGTCTTCCCGGAGCCCCTGGTCTTCCAGGTATGCAAGGTCCAATGGGTCCTGCTGGTCCAGAACCAATTATGCCGGTAAGTGAAAATGACTTACGCAACAGCTTAACATGGACATCCCCAAAATTTGTTCGGTTGTCCAAACGTCCAGTGTGTGAATGCGTTCATTTTAAACTGTTTTTGTTCATCTCCATAAACTGATCATGACAAAATTAATACCAAATTATATTTTCAAAACTGCCTTATAACCTGGACATATTGATTAGGTGAAGGATAGGGATATTCCGCTTCTAAAAAACTTGGGCCCATGACCTTAAATCTGACTTTCATGACAACTGCCTCGAATTGCCGTAACCAAATACGAAACAGAGTCACTAGCCGATCAGCCAAGGTAAAAAGAGAATTTCGATTATATTCTCATTTTGCTACAATTACTAATAGAGGACAAAATAAAAAGATTCTATTCAACCGTTATCATACAAGGACTTCATTCTGGCCAGGTTTTCATCAGCATGTTCGATTTTCTCCTGCAGAACTTTACTGTTATCTGTGAAGGAGAAAAGGGCTGGGTACAGTGCAAACAATACGAGCTCATCAAAGTTACAAAGGCATTCTGGGGTCGTGATGATCACGTTACGTGTCCCAAGATTCCTGCAGGGCTCACATCAGACAGACTGTGCGAGACGACGGCAGAAAACACCCTTAAAAAAGTCAATGGACAATGTAAAAACGAGCAAGCCTGCGAGGTGGTGGCCTCCAACATTTTCTTCGACGACGACACTTGTGGGAACATCTACAAGTATTTAAAAATTTGGTACGAGTGCATTCCGGATGAGGCGAACGCCGTGGACGTGCTGAAAGACGGTGGAAAACGAAGACGACGACGAAAGAAGAAGAGATCAACAAAAGAGAAGAGGTCCTCGAAAGAATAAACACCAACAGACTGTAGAATAACGAAATCAATTAACGCTACTACGAATATTTCAACAGCAAACTCGATTCCTGGAGCACGTTTAGCTTCGGAGTTTTTTGACCACTTTGCAAAACATTCTCGTTAACAAAAAAAGCATGCTTACTAGTTAAGCAATTTTCGCGGTGTGCAGCAAAACCCACATGAGTGAGAATCCCGGCACTTTGTGTCAATATGTATGTATATTGAAGTTTAACTTTATTTGATAAAGAATGTACCAATTGAGACCCAGGTCGCCTTGGCGACTGAATTAGTTTGATTTAGGAGGTCTTGTGATCAGGTATTCTGGTCAAGTGGGGGGAGGGATATCGCAGATTGGCCGATCTCCTCGCTCTCCACGTTGTGTTGATTTGTTTTTCTGAACACTCTGTACAATATTTTCGGGAATAATGTTAAATTAAAAACCAGAAGATCTGTATTATAGGCTTGCCGCTAGTTTCTTTGTTGGTAAGTTTGAGTTAGAATAAAAGTATAGCAACTTAAATTCACCTGACGACGTTCTGACTGCCAGCAATCTAGGAAACAGCTCAGAGCTCACGGTCCACTTAGACCAACGCTCTTTCAAGTCTACTGATCAAGGGGAACGTGAACTCTGAAAAGAATTTCGACTGGTGTCGACTCAGTCCATCACGTTGCAGGAGACTGACTCGCATGCCTATATGTATTTCAGAGAAATTAGCTATGGTTAGGTTGTAATATTTGTGAATGATCACCAGCAATGGGCTTTACTTGGAACATAAACATGATCACGGTTTACAAAAAGGAAATAAACTAGAGGTTTTCTTCAAACTGTGTTCGTCTCGATCAAAACTGCTACATGACAGATTCTGACAGCCTGACGAGGAAAAAAACACTGCTGACCACCGTTTAACTAGGCCTTTCAAACGAAATAGTGTGGAATGGCAATAACTAAACACCCGGTTTTTTTACTGCTTTGACCTCAAACTGCAAATAAAATTGAAGAGGGTCTCAACAAATCAAGACACCCTTTCCAAATTTTAAATAGAAAATTGGCCCATAACTCAACAATTATGGCGAATAGCACGAAATCCTCAATAATCACAAGTCATCTACACATTGTTAGTTCGCGTGGAATCACATATTAACCAAAAAAAACACAAATTAAAAGTTTGTTTGTCCAGACTAATACCACCAACATTATCAAGACTGATGGCACAAACTTTTTACTGCGTTTTGAACACGATTATCATCGCCAGTCAAGCGGCCGTCTGTCAATTTGTCCCATATCTAAAACATCATGAAAGTCGTGGCCAGTATAGTAGTATTTACCTAACCGAGCCTGTGGTACTAAAGCTAATATCAGTTCATAGCTGCAGCTTTGAAAAATGGCAATGCTAAACACAGCAAATAGAAAAAATAGAAAGCGACCCTGCAAATCTACGCCTATACGAGGCAGTTTACATAAGAAAATATTAGCCTACCCTCAGTTCCCTTGAGGGAGGTAGTGGACCTTTTGTTTTGGCGCTTTAGAGACTATTTTTTATACATTATGAGAGAACCTTTGTCCAGAGACACTTGGTCATTAGACCGTTGTATTTTATTCAAAAATTTTATTTCTATACCTTTATACATAGTTCTACACATTTTATCTTACACCCGTTTTGTATATATATAGCTCTGCGCGGAATATTTTCTCATCCCTGATGATGCCGTTGATCAGCCAAAGCTTAAATTAAATTTTTACTTAACAAAAACCCTGCAGTTTAAGACCTCATTAGAACTATAATTTTATTTCAATCATGCTGCTGAAGGACAACATGAACAGATTATTACAGCTATGGAAAATGGACTTCGTCGGTGTTCTTTAACTGATAGGGCTCATCCTCGGTGTAAGAACCTGTTAAACTCACAAGAGACGTAAAACAGGGGAAACAAAGAAGGCAACACAACAGAACGTAGAAAAACAAAAGGTGCGAAACAAAGAAAAAGTTCACAGGTTCTTACACCGAGGTAAACCCAGTAATAGCAATCCCATGTTTTTATTTGAACCACATACTGATAACGATTATTGCTTGTTATCGATTACTATCGATTGCTAGCGATTTTTGTCAATCCACAACAATCGACAATTTAATCTTTTGTGTGCGATAATTATCGATCGATTCGATAAAAACCAATATCAATCGGCGGATGATATAGATTGATATCAATTATATCATTACAAATGATTTGCGATATCGATTAACTACGCCTGGCAGCACTGCAAGGAAAGGTTTCAACACAGTGAAGGTAAGAATTAGACGTAACGGTATAAACATACGGTATAATTAAATTTATTTTATTGCAAAGCAGCTAAACTGGTAGCTTATCCAAGAATCATAAATTGGGTCATAGTTATTAGAGGAGAATGGTTATGAAAAGCGGCAAACATCAATGATAAAAACAACAGTGCTGCAGTTTATGTTGGAAGCACCCTGAAAGTGCACAATCCTTTGTTTTCGGTTAGCAAATTGTTACGGAATAAATTAATGCAACGTTTTTGTTGGTCAATACAATCAAAATGAAAGGAATGCTTTTGAACGTTGTGCACTTTCAGGTCCACAAAAACATATAACAAAGGAGTCGGACGGGTTTCATAACCATTCCACTCAATTAACTATGATTTGGTTCAGTCAGGATTGCTTTGGACAAGAGAGGTAGATAATTGCTTTGTGTTAGTTAAAACTAGTCACGCGCCCCATTTATTCCCAAAATGAATACATATTCCTGGCTGGTCCTTGTAGAAGATGAAAACTATATACTTATGCATATAATAAGTGTTTTTTCTCCTCTTCTGCTTCAAATTCCCCACCCTAGGGAATACCTTTTGTGTCAACTTTCCCCACTCCCTAGGAACAAGTGATTGTAAAATGCGCAGGGTTTTCAAACAAAAAATTTATTTATTAGAGCATGAATTAGAAGAGGAGAAGTTTCTACCCGCAAGTAGCCATAGCTAATCGAGGCGGGTGGTTAGAACCAAAAAAATGTCGAACTAAATACACAGATTATACAAAAAGTTTAGAAGTTTCCCTGGGGGATGTTGAAATTTACAATTGATCGGCGCATAAGGAAGTTATGTATCTCCACAAACGTTCTGATGGTGGGGAGCCGGTTTCTTCCTCCCACCACTGAATAGAAGCAGAATAGAAGCATCGAGTTTACCGGTGTATATCTGTACAGTCAAACCTCCTTAATACTGACACCAAAGGGGCAGAACCAAGTGTCCGCGTTACAGAGGTGTCTGTATTATAGAGGTAGGTAATGTATGATTTTTGGCATTTCTGGGACCAAACAAACTGTCCGTAATAGAGAGGTGTCCGTAAGGAGAGGTTAGACTGTACTTGCTTCAGACATCACCTTCGAAAAGGGTTCTCTGGGGGAAATTATTGCTTACAATAAAAAGACTTCATGTAGTTGTATATACCACAAAAAAAATCAGATTGGTATGGTTTTTTAGGGTGTCGGAAATCGATCATGGTGAGGCCCGTGATATCCACGAAGTTAGGGTATAACAGAATAGAATAGAGTGGAGTGGAATGTGATGTGATGGGATGGGATGGAAAGGTTTGACTCCTGTTGGGAATTCTCTGATTTTTCTCCCAAGCCGCCCGTGTCATTGACTGAAGAGGAAAATCATCTTTCTTATGTTTTTACCAGGCTTAAAACTCGATATCACATTTCTATAATTGCGCATAAGCACGCATTGACATTCCACTCCCACGAGTACTGCAGGGTGTTTGTACATAACCTAGTTCAGTTGCCTCATTCTTTGGAGAAAGTGTATTAAATATAGTAGTGGAGCGTCCGCGCGCGCAGCGTAGCCACATACCTAACAGTAAATGGAAACCAATTAATTTGGTTATGACGTCAGCGTACGCCAATACGTCCATACAGACGAAGGGGTTAGGTGTAAAAAACATAGTAGGATACGGAAGAGAATTTTCGGTAACAATTTTCTAGGCTTTACTTTTTGCTTGGTCACGTTTTTGGTCACAACTCAAGACTAGCCCGCCCCCCCCACCCTATTTGGTCAAACTTTTGACAGGTGAATTCATGCGTGAAAACTCATGCATTATCTGTCGACAGACTTCTTGCCGGGAAGTTTTTTCTCTTTTCAGTTAAGTTTTAAAACTATCGTGTTCTTGTACTGTCGCCGCGAAATGAAATACAACTGCTGTCAAGTTTCATTTTCTGTTTTTCAAAACTGAATTGTTAATTTCGTTTTTCGTTGAGGAGAGTGTCGGGATTAATCCATGGCTACGTTTGTGTTAGTCCATGCAAGCACTTACGGCAGACTACAGGAGAAATCTTTTAAAATTACAAATGTTTAACTATTCGTGTTCTTTCACTACCCCCACAAAATGAAATACAGCTGCTATCAAGATTCTCCTGTTATTCGAAGCTGGTTTGCTTATTTCATTTTGGGGCTGAGGAAAGCTTCGCCACGAAATTCAACGAAAGTGAAAGTTGAACATGGAGGCTTTTACAGCAGAGTACGGGAAAAGTTTCTGACCTCACTTACTCGCTTTCAGGAGCTGCATCCCTGGTGAGCTCAGAGGGGGCCCCACAACTTAGCGAAATTTCGTATATCTATGATCCGATTTATGACATCACATCCGGTTGCAGAGTTGCTGCTCTGTTTTCGAGCGAGGCACAAAGATTGAAGCCGCAAAAGCCAAACTCTTGAGTGACGCTCGATTACAAACAGCGAAAGACTCGCCATGACATTCCTCAAAACCATGCAGTTGAGTGGACGTTTCTGCAACTTTACGGGGCGTGATACAGCCTTCCAGCGGTGAACCTTTTTTAACTGTGGCCATCAGCGTTTTCCCCATTCTATTCCGCTCAGGAAATTATATTTTGATTGATGAATTCTCAAAATCAGAGGCCGCAACAGCCGCAAAACGTTAACGACACTCGTTTTGAAACATCTTAAGACTCGCCATGACATTCCGCGCAGCTGCATGATATTTATCTTTAAAATAATGCTAAATCTTCTTTGTTTGGTCATGACATTTGCTTGAAAGGCCGGCTATATACCTTCTCAACATTCTCGGCATTCACTATACATAATTCCGTTAGCCTGTGGGTTAAAATAAGGAAGAAACCAAATAGCATCGGACGTCCATCTTGGTGCTTCGCGCCAAAACAGAGCAGCAACTTTGCAACCGGATGTGATGTCATAAATCGGTGGATCATAGGTATACGAAACAAGTACCAAGCGCTATTGGAGTCGTGTTCCCCCCTCCCGATTTAGTTTTGTTGTTAAGTCAGGCGTATGCGTAACTATTAAAAACTGAATCACTGGATAATACAATTCTACTGCTCTGGTTGGCTTAGCCATCATTGTATATGAGCCTTTAGTATATACACACTCAGCAATCTTGGTGATTTAAGGAATCTGATTGGTTCGCTATCTCGGACTATTCAACAACATTTACCTCCTAGTGAGTGGATAATGTGTGAGCTCGATTTTTTCCCCATGATTTTAGAGAACGAGCTTTTAAAAGTCGCCAGAATCCTAGGGTCGACTTTTTTTTAGGCAAGAAAAGACTTCGAAGGATTCAAAATGGCATTTTTCCATTTACTGTGGCTGAGTTTTGTGGTCGATAGATCGTTTACAACTCCCGTTTATTTGCGTAGAAGATGCCGTTTCGTTTTCTAACAAGAAACATTTGGCCCAAAACTCGAAGTTTATTTATGACAAACAAATTTGAAAGCAAATGTTTGCAGAAATTCTACGTTTCAAGTAAATAGGAGAAAGAATGCTACGTGAAGACGACGTCTTACCTCGAGGAACCGAGCCGCCATTTTTGTCAGCACTTCGTGCGAAGAACGACACAACAAACCTTTTCAGCCATAAACTTGGCGAGCCAACAGAAAACAACAAAGCTCTTCTTTTCTTTTCAGGTAAGGAAACAATTCAAACTTTAAACGGTTCCATTTAAGCCATTACGCTGTTGTTTGCGAAGTGGCAAGCTTGTGAATTGCCATGTTTGAAAATTCTTCGAGTGATTTGATCTGTCAATCAAATCGTACTTTTAAATGGTTTCCTCTCTGATTTTGTTGAGATCACTTCGTGTGTATATACTAAAACAATTATTCTTTTCAATGTCGGTAAATAGTGGCTTTAGGAATATTGACCTCGATTTCAAAGAATAATTGTTAATATTATAGACATGCGAAAGTTCACAATGTTTATCAATGCTGTTTGACTTTTATTTTTGATTAACCCTTTAAGCCCCAATATCAACATGCATATTTTCCTCACTGTTTTTTCATGCATTTTTTATTGTACTGCTGGCGAAAATTTGTTCAAAAATCAAGAGTCTCGAGACATTTCATTTTGGTGATCATTTCTTTCATTCTCATGACCTGTATGTTTGATCAGGCAGTGTTATTGTTGGGAGAATTTGGATGTGGGTCACTTTGGGGCTTAAAGGGTTAAGCTGCGATGACCCCGGAACAAAAGTCTTTATGATGACCTATTGTTCCACTTCAGTGGCCTCAATAAAAAACCTGTTGGTTCTAACACAATGGAAAGGTGGTCCCTGCCAGGTAATTATTTTTCAAGAAGGGCTTAGAGCTTAGGCATTATCTTATATTCAATTATCCCTCAGCTTTGTTGTTGCATTCAATGTAGTTCTTGTAGCACCTTCGAACTTACGTTTTTTAATTACTTCTAAGCCTGTATCTAAATATAATTTAGGACGTTCTAGCGACAGTACCCTACTTAGTTATCGGAATGTTAAGCCCAAGGCAACCCTCGGTGAACGGGCCTTTCTGTTTGCGGCACCTAAGTTATGGAATGCTGTGCCAAGATTTATTAGGGAATCCATTTCAATTGACACTTTTAAGAGAAAGTTGAAGACTCACCTTTTTAAAAAGGCATTTTGTACCACTTAGATTACAAGATTGTATTTTTAGCTTACTAGATTATAAATAATTTTCAGCTTATAATTTTTAAGATCTTGCTAACAGATTTTATCTTTTTAACTTTTAGCCATTAGTTTTTCTATTCTATATCTATATTTTCATCTTATTTTATCATTTTTATTATCATAATCATTCATAATTGTTATTATTAGTAGTATTATTTTTTTGTTTTGTTTTGTTTTTTTTTCCCTATGGCGCATTTGAATATATTTATATAGATATTTGCGCCTTATAAGTTTTTGAAGTTAAATTAAATTAAATTAAATTAAAACATACTGTGTAAGCCCGTGCAAGCAGTATTGTGCAACAATGCACTGTTTCTTCAAATAAGGGCCTGTTTACATGGAGGTGGGGGACCCCAGTTTGGTGATGTAACCCACTTAGGTGTAGCCTGCGTTGCATGGTGGTCTTGTGGGACGCACTACTGAGTGGTGAAGCCGCAAAAGTGCGCTTGAAGCGCACACGAACAAGCGGCAAAGCTCGCAGTTTCTCTGCTCTCGCTCACCTTTATTACTTTGCACGCCAAACTGAAAAACCCCATGTCACGTCGGCTAGCTTAGGTGGGGTAACCAGCCTGTCCATATAATCTCTCATTTTAATTTGATCACGTTTACATGATAGGTGGGGTGACCCATCACATGTTACCTCACCTATCTGGGGTCCCCAACCTCCATGTAAACAGACCCTAAGCGAAATCAGCATGTACTGTGTAATAACATTGTTTGTATGCCCATGGGCTAAGTGTTATAGCATATACTGTAGATACATATGCATATACTGTAGATACATAGCAGTAAAGACGATATTTGCAGAAAATAAAATATTCCAGAAACTCTACAATGCTATTATACGATACACACTAATTAGGCTTAGAACTAAGAAACAATGCATTGCTAGTTTATTTAAAATATGCGTATTTTTTCTGTAATTTTAATTTCGGCTTTGCCTTACATAATCGTTATTAATTTGCTTGGTGTCAATTTTCGCAAGTGTTATTAGGTCTATTGTTGCTACTTCACTTTAGTACAAAAGTTTTACTGGTTCCTACAAGTAAATCAGTTGTTGTATCCGGAGATGCTGTACAGATCTTAAAAGTATAGTTTTCCCCCATTTTTGGCTTGTTTCTTATTCGATTCGATGATCCATTACTGGTAAGAAATTCTGAGTTCGCGTATAGTAATTCAGTATTTTTCCTTTCGTTAAAATTTGTTCTACTAAATCGTTCAGCTGTATTAAAATTCCCATTAAAAAAATATACCCATGGTGGTAAAAAATCAATAATCACTTCTTACTTCTTCATTTCATCGTCAAGTTCTCAAGTTAAGAGGGATGATAAGCCGCTTTCTAGCTTTATCTGTCAACTTTCCATGGACAGAAAAGGCGGCACGATTATTTAGTTTTCTTAAACAAAAAAATAAAACATAGCTAACGTTAAAACACTAACCCTGACCTTGATCCTAACCCCTAACCATGACCCTGACAATAACCTTAACCCTAGCCCCTAACCCCTAACCCTAACCCTAACCCTAACCCTAACCCTAACCCTAACCCCTAACCCTAACCCTAACCCTAACCCCTAACCCCTAACTCCTAACCCCTAACCCCTAACCCCTAACCCCTAACCCCTAACCCCTTAGGGTTAGGGTTAGGGTTAGGGTTAGGGTTAGGAGTTAGGGTTAAAATTAAAATTAGGAGATTAAAATTAAAGAATAAAATTAAAACCAAAGAATAAAATAAAATTAAGATTAAAATAAAATTAAAATTAAAATTAAAATTAAAATTAAAATTAATAAAACAAAAATAAAATTAAATAAAATTAGGAATTAAAATTAGGGGTTAAAGTTAGGAATTAGGGATTAAAATTAGGAATTAGGGTTAGGATAGGGTTAGGGTTAGGGTTAGGGTTAGGGTTAGGGTTAGGGTTAGGGTTAGGGTTAGGGTTAGGGTTAGGGTTAGGGTTAGGGTTAGGGTTAGGGTTAGGGTTAGGGTTAGGGTTAGGGTTAGGGTTAGGGTTAGGGTTAGGGTTAGGGTTAGGGTTAGGGTTAGGGTTAGGGTTAGGGTTAGGGTTAGGGTTAGGGTTAGGGTTAGGGTTAGGGTTAGGGTTAGGGTTAGGGTTAGGGTTAGGGTTAGGGTTAGGGTTAGGGTTAGGGTTAGGGTCTAAAACCCAAGCCCGAAGTTAATTCTTAAAAAGGTTTGGTCGTGTTTCATAAATTTTATTTCTTTTGAATATATTTATATCCTGGACGTGACGTGAAAATATAACTGATACTATGAATGAAATAGGTGTGGGAAAGGCTTTGTAAGTAAATTGTTTCTATTTTTTTTATTTTTGTGGATAAATTATACCAATTCAATTTAACTTGTGATACGAAAAGTTTTGTTGCGGCCATGCAGGTTTTTATCAGGGTGCTCTATTTTGTCTTGCAGAAGTTTACTGTTATTTGTGAAGGAGGTGGAAAAGGGCTGAGTACAGTGCAAACAATACGAGCTCATCAAAGTTACAAAGGCATTCTGGGGTCGTGATGATCTTGTTATGTGTTCCAAGATTCCTGCAGGGCTCACATCAGACAGACTATAGGAGAAGACAACAGAAAACACCCTTTATAAAGTCAATAGACAATGTAAAAACCAGCAAGCCGCCGAGGTGGTAACCTCTGACATTTTCGTCGATGACGATACTTGCGACAACGTTTGCAGGTATTTAAAAATTTGGTACGAGTGCATTCCGGAGGCAAACGCCGTGGACGTGCAGAAAGACGGTGGCAAACGCAGGTGACTACGAAAGAAGAGAGCAACAAACGAGAAGCGGTCCTCGAAAGAATAAATATCAACAGACTGTATAATAAAATAAAGAATGAACCAACATTGAGACACCGTGTGCCTTGGCGAGCGATTAGGTTGATTAAGGAGATTATGTGATCATGTGCTCGTGTTAGGGGGAGGGTGTTATAGCAAACTGGCCAAACTCCTCCCCTTCCACGTTGTTTTCATTTTTTTTCTGAACACTCTGTAAAATATTTTCGGGAGTTTAATTAATAAACCAGAATATCCGTCTGATAGGTATGCCTCTAGTTTCTTTGGTTGATATGTGTTGGGTTACAATGAAAGAATAGCAACTTAAATTCAACTGTAGACGTTCTAAATGCCAGCAATTTAGAAGATAGCTCAGAGCTCACGTTCCGCCTAAAATATCAACTTCCTTTCAGGTCTACTGATATTGTTCAAAAATGTCAATTTTCCTCATCTTATTTCTCAAAACAAAATAGACTTATAACGATAAAGTTGCGTGCTGTCCTCTGCGGTAGCAGGCTATACGCGTGTATAAATACATGCAAATTTAAGGGCTTCGATTCCAGAGAAATTACATCATTGCCAGATATCGAAAAAGTGATTTACATGGCACGTCATTTCAATCATCGCCTAAAATAAATCGCATGCTCATCACAAGATCATTTGAAAGTTTACAACACCCAGCCATCGCCACCTGTTCCAAAGTAATCAACGCTTTCAAGCGATAGAATTCGTGGGCCGACACGTTTCAGAAAAAGCTCCAAATTTAATCTTTCCTAAGCTTTCTTCGCGAAACATGCGTGGCTTCGATCACGCAGCGATTCGTAGTCCCAGTTTCCACGGTCTCCGCAAGGAACGCCTGGCACAATAACCTCTCTTTTGTGTCCTAAATACGACCAAAAATTCCGGAAGGGGACTTCCGGAAAAATTGGGTGGGGGTGTGCGGCACGCTTTCCTAAACCCTTCCCCCTTTCAGACCATTTCTGTGATTTTTCCCTACCCTATTTCAGACCTGTAGCCTGGAGCCCGGCGCGTGACTGGAGCGCGTGACAAGCTGTTACAGCACGTACACGGTAGTTGGCGTAAACATTAAAGGGGAAATGGTCTTATCGCCAAATGATGAAGAAGTAACTAATTCTTCTAAAAAAAACAACCCAATTCAAGACTAGAGTGCACAAACCTTACCCTATTTCAAACCAAAACGGTTAAAAAAAATACCCTTTGGTGCGGCACATTCCTATTTAGCCTATATAAGGGACTACCCTTCCCCCCGGGGCGAAAATTATGAGTCTCGCTGCTTACGCAAGCGAGACTAATCAGGCGTTTTTCGACTATAAAAATGCCCATTTTAAGAAGTCAGATAATCGAAAAGAAATATCTAGTAACACCTCTTTGGTAGAACTTTCGAGCATGATTATTTAAATCTTTGGAATTTGCAAAATAAAATTCCAACTTCTTGTGTCACTTGTGACTTTGTTCAGTTTGGACCAGAGAAGAGAGGCGGTTTAAGGGTTCAAAGAGTTGCAATGCAAGATTTATAAATCGAAACAGTGAAAACATTTCAAGGGGTTTATTAGTCAGTTTCCAGGTTTCTGTTATAGTTACATTTGACAGATTTAAACACTATACATAGAATTACAATAAATAGTCTACTTCTACAATCGCTCAACAGTTATTTAATAGCATTCAATAATCCAATACTATTGTCGATGTCTGTAGCGGACAGTCTACTATCTATATTTGTCAACGGATACACAAATTGTTAGAATTTATAGACATAACTGACACGTTGAAAAGTGTGCCAAGTCACAAGGCGCGTTGGGAAGGGGCGTTGCGCGGTTCCTCCTCACAACGACCCCTAAAATAACAGAAGTTAGGCCCGGTTCGCACCACGACGAAAATTCGGCGTTAGGAAAAGTAATTGAAAATTTTGTGATGACCCTTTTTTCGTTTTTGCAACCTTGTTCGCACCTGAGACGCGAAAATTTTGGTATGACCAGAAACGTAAATTAAAGAAACTTTAATTGGCCATGTTCGCGAAATAACATGACCCAACATAGGATAGCTGTCAAGCAACAAAGGATTTTGTCGTGTGACAAAAAATTGTGGCCTTTAAATATTCTTGACATATTCTCGACTGCATCAGTAAGTCTGGTGATAGTAGAAAAAAAAAACCTTTTGCACTAGAAATGGCTTCCTGTTCACAGAGGTTTTTTTTGGCACAAAAAACAAAATTTTGCGAAGTGTGAACAGGGCCTTAGAGAACATGTCTACGCTTCAGAGAGCATAATTAAGGGCCGACAAGCCGACTTTTGAGGGGGTCGGTGATTTCAGAAATATTCTGCAGACTGATTCCGAGGAGAAAAAAATTGTTGCAAGGAAAATAATGCCTGGCGAAAAAAATTTCCTATACTGAAAAATATCGTTCATGGCGTATAATGCTGGAAAAAACCTTACACCGTTGTATGTCAGGAAAAGGAATTACATAAAATTACACAAGACAAATCACCTTTACAGAAAAGTCAAATGGTCGGCCTCTTAAGGAGCTAGAACTGGAAAACTGATAGGGCGTCCTAAGCGACATTTTAGGAAGTAGAACGTTACTGTTTTTTCACGCGTAATCACGCAAATCTTAATTTTTTACCCCTTTCAAGCAAATGTCGCGCACAGCAACAGTTTTTGTTTTCGTAAATAACCCAGACAATTTTCGAACATGACCACAGAAAAATCTGTGTGGCAGTGACAAAAGGATTCGCGTTGGTCCATTGGTCAGTTATTTTAACGCACGTAGAAAGGCCAGGTTAAGATTTAGTACGTTTTTAGTTTGTCTCGTTTCAACAAGTATCTACAGCTTCAGAATAAAAAAAATGTATACTGCGTCGTCAAAGTAGATTTCCGTCAGTTTTATCAGAACTCTAAAATATTTAATCCTTGAAACTTTCACTTATTTTTAAATAATGATACATTCAAGAAATTAGGACACTTAGAATGCTTTTCTCTTCATTCCGGTAAAAGCAAACTAGGCAGACACAAAATTTCTATACAGTCTGTCATGTTTATCACTTAGTTGGCAGTTAATTTTTTTTATTATTATTATTAAACGTGAGTCCCTAAAATCTTTTGACATGTTAACCACGTTACAACGAATGAGATGGGAGATCATGCTTCAAGAACCGCCTCAAAAACTGATCATCAGTGCAGCTTACACTTTACTGATCTTGCACGTGATTAGATGTTCCTCTTGCTCATGTGTTTTCTAAACCGACCATTCGCCATTAGCACATATCCTATAATACACCTTGTTTGCATAACCTTTGTTTTCAATTTCTCCTGGGTATTAAAGTCCTCCCAGGAAAAACTGAAGACACTGGAGAAATTTAGAGTCATGTTTACGGCGAAAGGCAAACGGCAGACTCAAGAGTTGAGAATTTCTCAAAATATAATAAGCAGATAAAAACAGTCTGAAACCTTTCTTATGGATGAAAATAACGTGAAACTACTGATTTTTTTCTTCTACAAGTAAAGAACAGCTAATACCAATAAAGGGAAAACTCTGTCACATGGCACAAATACTCGTTTGTTTGTTCTCGTCCATTAAAGCAGTAAATGTTTGGTTTGAAGTTACCTTTACCTTCTATTGAAATATCCTATCATCACTTTCATCTCTAAGAAATAATCCCCCTTACCTTCCTGTGGAATACATTTGGTTCTTGTTCTCTTCTTTAATATATCTGGACCAAATTAAAATAGCCTAGCTTTGTACAAAATAAATTCCACAGACGCCGGAGGGCTTAGTCCGTGATTGATAGTTCGTATATCTACTATGAGCTTATAATAAAGCATTCTAAACCTTCTAAGACGACTCTGATGAATCGCTGGCTGCTGGATTGTTTTGTGTGACTATTTTCTTGGCCCTGTTCATTCGATCCAACTCAGCCGCCGCATCGCTTCTGACAGCAGTACCGCCTCTACCCGGGCCCCCTCCAGCACCGCTCTTTTTATTAAGGAGCGAGTTGAAAAAGTTGGCCAAAACTCCTTCACTTGCGGCTCCACCGGGGCCTGGTTTACCGCCTTCAACCTACAGATACAAGAATACAGAGCACACATTAAAACCAGTGGCACATCCAGGGGGGGGCACGGGGCACAGGCCACCCCCTCATTTTTAGACCAAACTGAGGCCCGAACGGCAGGAAAAAAAGTTTTGGAGACCGCCCCCTCCCCCGCTTCTCTTAGGGTCTGGATGACCGGACCACCCCTCCCCCTAGCTTATCTCAAGGTCTGGATCTGGCACTGAAAACAGGTATAAATGGATTAGTAAACTGAAGATCATACATGTGATGAGCTACGTTCGACTCTTGTTGGGAGAACTCGGCGTTTTCCTTTCAAGCCGCCTGTGTCACTCTCTGGTTTAAAATTGACCATCACACTTTTATCGTAATTATATTTATAGAAAACCCCATTTGATGTTGCGCAACGAGAGTTGACGGAGTTTTAACAGGGTTCTCGTTTCCAAAACAAAATTAACTCTACTACAATGACGATCTTCAAGAGTAATAAGATAAAGGAGAATTTTCGACCAGTTTTCCAGTTGTAGCACCCAACACAAGAACGAGTACTAATAAAGAAACGTAAATGCGTCGCCCTTCACAATTAACTCAAACGTTTTCAAACGCGAACTTAATTTTGCATGGTAAAAGGAGTCAACTTTTAAAGGAAACGTGGGACTGCATCGTGGGGAAGCCGGTGGGTCTGATTCCCTCTGTCACCAAGGACTGGCGATGGAAATGAGGATGAGCAATTGCCCCACCCACTCAAAACTCTGGTCACGAAACAAAATGTGCCGCGAAAATATTATGAGTTAAAAAGGGCTGACGTAAATGCTCTTTTACCTTTGGTCCTCTTTGAACAGGGGACATTCCTGCTGAAGGTCTTCTGTCTGTACTTCTCCCACTGGGGCTTATAGGGGCACGTGGCTTGGTGATATCCTGATATAGAAGTAAAAAAGTATGAAACTTTTGGCCAACAGTCCCGCGAGAAGCGGCAATTTCTCTTGACCAGATAATAAGCCTTCATTGACCAAGTGGATCATACGTTTCTGGGGAGCTGCCAACCCATCCTTCCCCTAAACCAACATTTTGTCCTAAGTGAGAAGTAATGTTGGCCTTGGGCAGGGGTAGGTGGGCAGGTTCCCAGAAACGTATACAACACCCAACTTGGCCAATATCCAGCCATATTAACCAACCGCTTTGTCAATAACGGATATTTTACAAATCGACAACAATTTTCTATCGTATGTACTCTTATTGACCATAGAAATGACGTCAAAATGTTCACTATTTAAGAGGAACGTCCGAACCATGAGCAGCGGGCGGGTCGCTCAACTTTGGCGTTTATTTCCATTTCAGTTGTAGTTTCTCGGAAAACCGCATGCGCGACAGGTAGAAAAACAAATTGCAGCACCATTACGTCATTCTCTTATCAAACACGGCTCTCAAGCAACCAGCGCTTGAGAAACCACTCAGTTATAATTGTAAAAATAAATATATTATAACGTTACCCACAGTAACTGAGCAAGAATTTTATCAGAATTGAGTCACAGAAACAAGAGACGTAAGTGACTTACTGGTTGTTGCCTTGCTATTCCAGATGATACTGTGGCAGGCATCTTTTGTAGCAGTTGCTATAGATACAACACGAGTAACAGGTCAGAGAACATTGTCCAATTCAAACTCTACCCACTACATTGAGCTCTTTCTAAACGGACACCTGTATAAGACAGACTCCTGGGTAAAGTTGGTTCCTGCCTTTCTTTACTCCCTTTATTTGACTCTATAAGATGGACATCACTCTTAGGCGGACACTTGGGGCGCTTTCCATTCAACAAAAATTTCGGTTTGATATTTCACATGCCCAATCATAGTTAGTCCCCTCTACTAACTATGGCCCAATGGAACGGTACATTCTGGTGGCACAGACCTGACCCAAGCCACCGCGCCTTTGGTTATTGTACTTGTAAGCATTTCGGTCCAAAGTTCCTCCTAGCATTTCGGTCCAAACGACCGAAATGACCCGACCAGTAAAAGTGGACAACAAAATCCATTCCCTAATATTCTGGTTGGACCAAACCATCCATTTGATGTACCAAACAAAATTTCTGGAATTTTGGGTTGAATGGAAAGCGCTCCTTTTGCCGGTTCCAAAGGTGTTTGTCTTAGAGACAGCTGACAGCATTTCAATATGGCAGCACTCTAAGAGAGTAATTCAAAGAGTACAGGATAATAGTACAAGTAAGGAACGTCCCAAAGTGATTTTTTCTGTTGCCAATTAACCCCACAAGAGAAAATAAAGCATTGCAAAAGAGATTAGCCAAGCATGGTTTTGATAACCATGACATTTGAAAACAAAACAAATCTGTTGGGAGGAGGAATGGTCTTTAACGAACTTTAAGTGTTGTCTTGTCTCTAGGATGTGACATTGGACAGGTTACAATACAGCTTTTGATCTCACCCTCCGAAATACAGTATTTATTCGAATAAGCGCCCAACCGCGAATTAGCGCCCACCTCGAATAAGTGTCCATCCTAAAAGCAGAAAAAGTTAATAAGCGCCCAGCCTCGATTAAGCGCTCAACCAACCCCCTTGCACTCAAACTCAAATAAGCGCCCACAACCAAAACCCAACCCCTCTCCCTCCCACCCAACAAAAATGAATAAGTACTTCCCCGAAGACGGAGTTTTCTTTAGGGTATTTTACAGAAACTTGCTTTGTTACATCTTCGCGTTTTGTTATTGCCTTTTTATGATTTGTCGCAAAATAAACATACTACTCTTGCTGAAAATAGTGAAAATTTAATAAGCGCCCAGCCTCGAACAAGCACCCACTCCGTAGAGACGCCCACTCTCAAGGTCCAAAAATTTAATAAGTGCCCAGGGCGGTTAATCGAATAAATACGGTAGGGTAAATGTGCAATAATTTAACATGTATGTGATTTTGTTCTAAACATAGTTTTAATATTTTGGAAACAAACAACAGTTTTATAAAGCATAAAGTATGAGCATGAAAATAATGAAGCTAATGCCCTAGTGAGGACAGCCGTGACATGAGCATCAGCATGAGAATGAGAAGAATGCAAGCATGGTTTTGATATTTTTGCAGCTGTCCTCACCTGCTCAAAACTTCTCATGTTCATGCTTGCATTGCTATTATAGTGACGACTATGTTTTGCTTATACTTATGCTTATATCCAAACATTGACAAACCAGATCTGAATTGAGGTTTTTGAGAAACTGACCACCTACCCCTCCCCTAAGCCAACATTTTGCCCTGAGTGAGAAGTAAGAGACAATGTTGGCTTAGGGTAGGGGTGGGAGGGCAGTTTACCAGAAACCTAATTTGACCCAGTGGTTTGTCAATGTTTGGATATAAGCATAAGTATTGATCCAAACCACCCTTATACCCAAACTGGAATTTGATTACCCATCCACCACACCTCCTAACATTACTCATGTTGATTATGTTTTTGTCACTTAATAATATTTGTTGAATCTGATTGGCTGAGAACAATATATAATAACAACCAATCAGGTGCTGTAACTCATGGCAACCTTGGCATGGCCCAAGATTGGGTTCTGGTATGAATGGGCAGTTTCTAGACAAGATTGAGGGTTGCCGTTATAAACAGTTTCCACTAATTTTCACTGGTAATTTTTCTCATGTATATTACTAAATGCTAATCATATAACTCTTCTTCGTTTGCACATGTGTGTTTTTCAAAACGCTTCAACAGGTTCATGCAATTTTGATATCATTTTGAAAATAAACACTCATGCCTGTTTTGATTTCAACTGAGAGCAAATCAAAAACGGGCTACTAATAATTTTTACCAAAACAAAGTAAACAACCTCAAATTACCTATGCCGAAAAAAACCAACCTGTTGTTTTGCCAAAAACGTTTGTTCATCCTCAGCAATAATTTCTTTGTCTTGTATGGGCTGCAAAGGGAAAAAAATCACAATGTTAAGACACACCATGATACACAATTTTTTATATTAGACAATGTACAATTTACATTAAATCACATGATTGTACCTTTCTCAGCTGTGGTTTAACAATATGATCATCAAATGCATCCTCTGGCAAGATAACTTTTAAATGCTCACTCAGGATGTTAATTTTCTTCACAGAATCCCAGCCTGCTGGACTGTAAAGTAATCAATAAAATGTATTCAAAAAACACAAAGGATAATAGACCAGGCCCCAGTTCTTCAAATGTTGGATAGCCCCATCCTAATAAATAATAATAAATAATAGTGTAATAAATTACACTATCCACTAGGTAGAGATTTATCCAGTGGATAGATTTATCCACTTTTTGAACAACTCGGCCCAGCAAAACTTGCGAAGCAAAACTGTTCAGGTACCGTAAAATTTCCAAAAATAAACCCCTCCATATATACGACCCTCCAAATATAAGCCCCCCAATCTGGTAACCAAAAAAACCCTCCGTTAAATCTCACCTCCAAATATAAGCCCCTGGGGGCTTGTACTTGGAAAATTGCCCTCAAATACAAGGTAAAACAAAGCAAAAAAGGCAAATTTACTTCCAACTATAAAGCTGGCCCAATCGAATTTTGAACACAAATTTTCCTCCGACGATCAGCCCCTCAAAAACGGCCTTTGAAAAATAAAAGCCCCGGGGGTTATATTTGGAAGTTTACGGTATTATTAGTTTGACTGGGCTGATATGTCCATGTATGTCAATGAACAGAGTACCTTTACAGAAAGTGACTCTGTTTGGACATGCAATGATGGTTTTAAGTCCTTATGAATAACAACTCATGTACAAGGCAGTTGAAGTTGTTGCAGTACATTTTAAGCACAGGTCTCAGTGAAAGATGGTTTATCAAATCCACATTGTGCTAATTAATATTTGTTTCAAGTGCTTTCTAATGAAAGAGAAGCTTGAATTCCACCCCGTTGTAAATAAACAATTCTCTTATTTGGCTCGCCATGTTTTTGTGTCTTCGGAGATTTTTTTACATTGACATAAACGTCGCAGGGGTAACAAAATTGCTGTATACGGATCACACTTTGAATTGGAATCCACTCAGTTTTATTACCACAAACTAATTACTTCACTTTTGAAAATGATATTGGATATATTGGATATGTTACAGGTCAATATTATATTCAGGTTAAAATTTGTTAACCCAGTTTGATTCTCAATATCCACTGTCTCCTAGCCCAGATTCATGAACAATTATGGCCAGGGGACAAAGGCAATAAAGAATCAACCTGGGTTTAAAAAATTTTAAACCTTAATTTTATTTTCACCTGTAGTGGATACACTAAAACATTAAATTGTCTTATTGTAACTTTAATACAACTGTAATAAAACAACCAGCAAGTTACTCTGACCATTAAGAGGCCGGCTATTCAGTACACTAGAAAATTTGGATCATTGTATGTTTCTGGCAAACTCCCCACCTACCCCTCCCCTAAGCAAAACACATCCTTCTCACTTAGGGCAAAATTTTGGCTTAGGGGAGGGGTAGGTGGGCAGTTTACGTGAAACGTACAATGATCGGAAAATTCTAGGTGCAATTGAATAAAAGCATTCATTCAGCTTTAATGAACCTGTACTGCCATGCACATTATTAAAAGTTGAGTACAAGAACAAAATAGGTATACACAATTTAGGAATAACTCACATAAATACAGATTCCTTGTCAACAACCAGAGCGGGACTATTGAATGGCAGGCCATAAATTCGATGAACTAAATATTTGTACAATAAGCTGCAGTTTTTATTTTCTTTCACAGATGTGTAAAACAAGGAGGCACCATCTAATATGAATCAAGGAAGCAATACAAGAACAGAATGCTAGGAATGTAGATGAAGCCTTATGGTAAATACACAAAACTACACAATGTAAATAGCAAACACAAGGATGTAGCATGTATTATTAAGAAACATTAACCTCCCCACCCCACCCCCTAGCATATATCTACCACCACAAATACCTTCAGAGCTTTTACCACACATTTTAATTTGTAAGATTCAATCAGTACTAAATGCTTTGTTGTGGTTCATTTTCATCCTTGATTAAATTTCAAAAAATGTAATGAAAAATAAGATTTAAACTAAGGATAGAATACACATATTTGAACCTTTCAGTGCTGACAGACACGCCACCATACAAAAACAATAAATATGTAGAAACATAAGTTGTTTCTTTTACTTAATGTACATTTTTTAATGAAAAAGAAAAACTGCACAACCTCCCTGTGCAACCATGTCTTGTAAGCAACAATCTATCTAAAATACTCTAAATTTCCCAATCAAAGCCCCATAATTAGAACCTCTCATAAACATCCACATCTCATAAATGACTGCAGCCACTTTTTGGTTCGATGGTTTTATAGTTTTCCATGTCTGTTTTCCACTGTTTGCAAGCAACCACTTAACGCATGGTGTAGATGTGATCCCTTCATTCATTATTATGTTCTACTCTACTCACAGGCAAAAAACTTTCAATGACAACATAGAACTAGACATAAGACGTCACTTAGAAATTGCATACAATAAATTCCCTGCTAAAACTTATTAGTATGTCTCAGAAGAGACCATCTGCAGGTCTACTCTTGTAAGCAACCACTAAATCTTTGCATTTTGGGTGGGTTTACAGGAGGTTTGACTGTAATAAACTAAACAATTAAAGCTAAGATAAATGTGAGGATACATTTCAAGCAGTGCCTTCGCACATGCTGTTGAATAAAATCAAAGTGCTCCTCCCTGTAATCTCTGTCCTTTTCAAGTGCCGACATGCAGTCTGTCTGAAATACCACAACATCAACAGAACTCTGTTATTATGAAATGACCAAGATTGATGCAATACTGTGCTCACATCAGGCAGGGTTTTCAATAAGGTTTTAAGTAGGTAGCAAAAGCTTTGGAGTACCAGAGAAGGAAAAAACTCACACCACTGGTCCAACTTGCGAGCACCAACAATGCAAGTTACTTGGGAGAAAAAAATTTGAAATCTGGGCCGCTTAGAGTGCATTTCCTGCATTCTGGAGCAAAAATTAGAGTGTTTGAACAGAACAAAGAGAACATCAAATTTTGGAACTTTTGGGCCCTTTTTTCCAAAGAAAAGTAGGTGGCAAGTTCATGTAAAATAGCTGGCGAATTTCACTGACTGCAAGCTCTCATTGAGAACCCCTGATGAGGGTAAAATTATAAAGCTACTTAGCTTGGTTAGGAAAATAAATCAGATGGGACTTAAATATAGTCACTTCCAGTCATCTGGGATAAGCAGATTTCCCTGCAAGGAAGTACTTTACATCAGTGGATGCTCACATGCCCGATGGCCAATAGAGCCCTGACAGAAGTTTCCTAAAGAAATCTTTTATTTTTATGGCCATAACATATTATGTGACTAATCATGAATATAAAAAAATTCTCAAATCTGATTGGCTATCAACTGTCCTGATTTCAGCACTAATAGGACAGTAAGCACCATCACATGCATGTACTTGAATGGCTTTTTTTACTGCCAACTATAAAACGCTCAAAATTTCTTTCAAAACCCTAAAATATCACAAATTTTGTTACAGTTATCATTAATTGGTAACCGAACTTCATGTTGTCCAATTCAGTCTGTAATCATACTTGTGATTAAACAAATCAGACTTCTGCTACGCAGTCTTCAGATTTTGTTTATCACTTGTATTACAGGCCAAACACATTACAACTTCACGCCGATTTAAGTGTGTACCCCAAATTTTGGGGTCATCAAGTATTCATATATTCAGGCTATTGTTCCTGCCATTGTCGATTACCTTCCAAAGAATCCACGAGCGGAATTCCTTTGATTTAGGTGCGATATGTCTCTTTTGTTTCGAATTTTGTTCCTTGATTGACTTTTTAATCCCCATTGTTACCTGATGAGTATTAAATTTATCCATTAAAATACTCGGACTTGCCTGTTAAATTTGCTGCAGTCTGTGGGAACGCTTACAAGTCTTTTAAGCGTGGCGGACAGCTCTGGTTGCATAACATATTTTCAGTCACGCACCGTATAACAAAGGAAACAAGCCTGATAAATGTGAAGTTGATTAAAGCTTATAAATACCTGGTCTCCAATAGTATTTTTTTTATTAAATACTCTCTTGCCTTGAAAATAATTTGGCGTTTAAAGAATTGCTGCGGAAGTTATTTCTTAGAACGTTTTATTCATTCAGTAGCTCTGCAATCAAGAGCGAACAACTCTTTTCAAAATGTAAACAACGCAAGCGGTGAATGCATTTAATGGGATGACACAGTTTTATTAGAGTGTAATTTCACTTTTTTGGACGTTTTCGCTTGCCTTTCAGTTTTTTTTTTGTTGAACAAAACGTTGTGTTTCAGTTACGTGACTGCAGGGCCCGAAATAACCGCATATTGTCCATTCACCGATTTGCATGACAACTTGATTCGCGGAGTAGTCGAGTGAGACGGGAAGTACCTAAAATCAAAACAAGAGCTGTAATCGACTGATCAAAACTTGCGGAGTTCATAATTCCTCGAAATAATTTTGTAGAAACGCTTGTATAGTTTCATTGCTCTGGAGAAATGAGTTATGATTGAATGAATGGATAACTCTCGGCCGGGATTTTATTAAGCGATAGGCGAGAAAAAATGCTTCAGCGGCTTGCTTTGTACTTTGAAACCTCGCCAAGAAAAAAAATCCAATCTCGGCCCACAGTGGTCGAAATTTCTCGTTCAAGATCTCTTTTTGAAGCTCTCAAAATTCAACTTTTTGAAAAATACGTGTCCAAGTCGAAGAAGTTTTGCGAAAGACTTAAATCCATAAACTTCTACCGCAATTATATGTGTGATAATTCTCTGCAGTTTTATTGACACACTTAGAACAAAAGGATACCTTGAAAAATTCGCGGCCCTGGGCAGCTTAATTAAGCCATTGTTCAATTCCTTTGAATTCGCTTCTGAGTCTTCTGCCATAAAATCTCACCTTCTCTGAACTGAGTCAAAACGAGCACTCTCGAAGGGAAAGTCCGGAGGAATAAATTGAGCCTTCAGGGTACAAAATCCAGCGGTTATGCCCATTTCTGAAATACACACTTAAATCGGCGTGAAGTTGTAATGCAGGACTCCACTCAGTCCTATTACCATTATTAAGCAGAGGTATTTAAAGGATAAATTAGATGCTGTCCCTTAAAGCTAATCACTGTTAGGGGATAAATGGACGATGACTGTGTATCATACTTACCTTTGTAAGAACAACTACCATAGGAAGACCAAGATTATCTGAAAGAACATTTTCATCAAGTGGTAAAAGAACTTTGTCTTCATCTTTTATCCCAGATCGTCTTCTGTCTTCTACTGTTTCATCTGGTTCAAGATACTCCTGAAAGTGCCGCACAACTGTGGTAGAAAAGGAGAAAAAATAATATAATTAAGGTCACTGAACCACAAAAAAGAATAAGAAATCTTTAGGGGTTTAGTTTCCCACCATGGCTCACAGTTAACAGAAACAAACTTTACAAATTACGCATAACAAGTAAGAACCCCCAAAGGCTCCACTCACACCAGCCGACTATTTACGAGCAAACCAGAGGCCTCAATGTATTCTGTATTTTGTCATTATTCACAGAGTGTTTTGGTGAGGATCAGTCAGGAAAGTCTGCGTTTTGATGAAGCCGATAATTTTGTGTTCAAAAACACTATATATATACAAAGAGCCATAATTTGATAAACATGATTCATTAGTTGTCTGCTAGCTAACCACTAAATTAAACTGTCACACAATGCAACAGAAACAACAGTTTGAAGTTGTCTGTCTTCCTTGAAACACTGCCATCATTAAATTCATTCAAACCTTTTAAAAATGGCATTTGTCAGGGACACCCAGCGAGAATATTGTTGAAAACCACTTAAACATAGCATTGTTAACCGTATTTTAGTATTTAGACGGTAGATATAGGCATATTTTTATCCCCTAAAAATTTTTCATCTGCTTGGATTTCCTTACTGAAAGTCTAGTGATTTGAAGATTATAGGGATCAAAACTTACTTTTTCAAAAATTTCAGCCAGAAAAAAGGCTTCTGAAAATTCTAGGTGACCTTTTAGGGTAACAATCCGTTAAAAATGGGCAATTACAGTAGTTTTTAAATGTTCGAAAATCCTAGGAGAGGCAGGCAAGCAAGAAATTCTACAACAAATGTTCCGAAAATTCTAGATCTCAAATCGTCTTCCAAACAGATATTTTCCGAAAATTGTCGCTGGGTGCCACTGATTTGTTATCTTTTTCATTTCAAAATAGCTGCAAGCAAAAGAGCTGTCCGTATACTTTGGCTCAACATCTCTTTGCAGCCAGGAAACACAATGCTCCCCAAAACATTTGCTAATTACATGTACAATTAAAAATCTATAATAATATTTTTATGCATGGTTAAGCCAAAGATGCGGAGAGCTGCCCTTCTAGGAAATTACAGACAATAACAAAATGCACTTTAAGTATATGCAGGTTAGAATTAGTAATTCTGAAACTAGCTAAAGCAATATAATGCACTTTGCTGAAGGGCAGTATCTCAACACCTATATCAATTAAACATGAGATTCGTCATCCCCAACGGTTAAATTCAACTTAAACTCACACATTAACAATGAAAATCCAGGCCACTTTTTTCGAAAAATCGTTACAGATCATATTTTAACCACTTTCGAACGAAAGTAAACAGATATTATTAACGACGATAATATTTTCACACATTCTTTTCTAACTAAAATATTATCACTCTGCAATCGCATTAGCGTTCTTATTACAATTGAATGTTAGGGTCCAAAACTACCCTCAATCAAGCTTTGTTGGGAATGATTATGTTTTCATCTAAAGGAAACCTATTTTTTTCCATTCGAAAAGCTTTTACTTGTCCAAACAAGTATCGAAGGTAAACTCTCTAACACTATAACATCGATCTCGCCACTGAAATTCAGTGTCTAAAATAAAACTTGGGACGAATAAACATCGCATGAACTGCGATTTTTTATGAGTTTTTAACAAACTGACAACTCCATATATCTGTCAAACAGCTATATAAATAGCAATTTTTAAGAAATCCGACACGCACGCTTGACAATGAAAATATTTTTAACAATGTCTATCACAATAACAAAGTACATGACTTGTACACTGTAATTTTTATAAGCATGAAATTAATCCATTAGACTCACTTCTTTCCTCCATTTCATTCAGTTCTTTCGGCGGTAACTTGAGCGAGTGAATATGCTCTCGTAGAACCTCCGTCCATGAATGAAGAGATTCCATAATTGTCCATGGTCTAGACATATCAACAACTTGTACAACCAAAGTGTTGTTAATGCATTTAGGTGTAAGTGCATATTGCAGAAGATTTTTATGAAGTGGATCACCATCCAGTATCCAAACACCTAACCGGGTGCTGTCTGAAAAAATAAGGGGAAAAAGTTAAAACCTCCTTGTAAATAATACAATTAGTTGCCAATTTAATGCCTCGACGACCGGTTTAAGTTAACGGTTTCATACCATCTCGCTCTTCATCGTGAACGTCAAGATATGTGTATTCAAGTCCATGACCCTTGCTGATTTCGTCTTCTTTTCCTCTAAGCTTTGATATTAGCGTCGTTTTTCCTGATCCATCGTACCCTAGAAAATTTGCAGATGGTCGTTTTCAAAAACAACAATTAAAAATACACGAAGGCAAAAAGCTAACTGAAAACGAACCTAGTAGAACAATCGACTTGTTGGAGGGGAGTTTTCTGCTTGCAGAACTCGAAACATCACTTAAGATGGACGACCTGCCAAAGAGAAATACCGATAGAAGATCGTTATTACAGAGGGATAACGCTTAATGTCCATGCACGATCACTTTTAATCTCAGTACCAGAGATCTTTGCCTCCTTCTTCGTCACCGGCCGAACCTCTATCATCTACGTCCGCCATTTTGGTGTTGCTCTGTAAAGTTCCCGTATACTGGGCCGGACTCATACCCAAGGCCCTCGCAATCAGTTAAGAAAATTCTCGAGTCCCGCTCTAAAAACGAAAGTTTTTCTTTTTGTTATCGGTTTTCTTGCTATACTACGCGTGTTTTCTGTAACTGTTTTCTTCAGAAAACACAAAGAGGACACATGAAATTTTTTTGGAACACAGAAGATCACACCAGAGCCGAACTATTGCATAGTGAATTCGCCCTTACTTTTTTACTTTTAGTATGCCCTTAGAAGTTTTATGGGCCCTTTCATAAGACCTTTGAAAACGTATCGTCACGTAAATCAGTTATTAGAAACTGAAACAAAAATGTTGTACATGAGAATCCCGAAATAACAAACGGGAAAGAGACGAGAAAAACCGTTCATTATAACGAATGTTCAGTGGCAGATCCAGACCTTCAGATAAGGGGGGAGGGGAGAGGTCATCTAGACCCTGAGATAAGGGGGAGGCCCGGTCTCAAAAAATAAATTTTTTCGGCCCTTCGGGCCTCAGTTTGGTCTAAAAATAGAGACCTTAAGATACCAGGACGGGACATTCTAGGACTGGGGTTCATGGCGGAGGAAACCTGGGGAGAGTTCACCGTCGCAAGGCGCCAAAACTAAACTTAAGAAACGCGAGGACGAGATCGAGGACGGATCAGTGTCGTATCATTGTTTACAATTTTTTGACTACTTACAGGACAACTCGGATTAATATTAATCGGATTAATATTAATCCTAATGATTATTATAATCCAGTAATAGATTATTATAATCCATTACTGAGGTTTGAGCCGTGCCTTGATCAATTAGGATTACTATTAATCTTATGTAGGATTAATATTAATCAGATTAATATTAATCCTAACATTAGATCCAGTAATAGATTATTATAATCCATAACTGAGCTTTGAGCCGTACTTTAAACGATTAGGATTAATATTAATCCGATAAATATAATCCCACATAGCTCAAATTTGTACAAGTCTCAATAAAGAAAATATTCTATTCTAACCACGACGAATTTGCTACTTGTGCTAGTAGTTTGTGAACAAAACTCTTAATTACATTCAGTCAATAACCACACTCCTTATTATACGTTATTATATTTTAGTAGCAGAAGTCGGCAGTTGTCTCAGCTCTGCTGGTAATACAGTTGCAACTGAATTTTTTGCAGGGCAATGAAGATTTTTAACGTAGAATAGAATAGAGTTTGCATGGGTCGCAATTTTTGCGATTTCTACGCAGCTGGTAGTTATTCCCTTTCTTAAGGTCCCCTTTCTTGTAAAAACACATGCCCACCGCACGGATTCGCTGGCCCAGAGGCGCTTGTTCCTTTTCATTTACTTCTAGGCTCAACATCGCTACCAGCTCTAACATATGCAAGTGATCGTGTGACTGATGTGATCAGTGTTATGTCCCGTCAGTCCCTTGTTCAGCGTGTAATGTCTGCAGTTTGTCTGTCATAGCTCTGATCTGGATTATAATAGAGATTAATATTAATCCGGATGATTATTATTAATAATAATCTAATCCCTCCAATTTTTGCCGTGCCTTAATCTATTACTGGATTATAATAATCTATTGCTGGATTATAATAATCTATTACCGGATTATAATAACCATATTATAATCTATTATTATTATAACCCACGGATTAATATTAATCCGAGTTGTCCTTTACTTAATGGCATCATTTAGGGAGGTTCGCGACCTTCTCCTCGACAGTTTCGATGACGGAGAATTATCGGAGGACGAATTTCTTCTTCTCTATGATTTAAACACGTCTAAAAATCCCGATTTTCCGTACGAGTGCTACGGGGAATTCTCCCTTGATGACCTGGACGACAGCGAGTGTTTTGCCGAATTTCGTGTTCATAAAACTGACATCCCAGTTCTGCTGGAAGCCCTTCAGCTCCCCCAGACTTTCATATGCCGACAAGGAACAAAATGTGATGGTATTGAAGGGCTTTGCATTGCACTGAGAAGAGCTGCATATCCTTGTAGATACAGCGATTTGATTCAGCGATTTGTTCGTCCAGTGCCTGAACTTAGAATGATTTCAAACCTCGTCATGGATACAATTTACCAGCAACATCATCATAGACTTACTCAGTGGAATAACACGCTCCTGAGTCCTGCATTACTTGAAACCTATGCCCACGCAGTATACCAGAAAGGAAGTCCATTGTCCAATTGTTTTGGTTTTATTGATGGAACGGTGCGACCTATTTGTAAGCCTGGAGAGAATCAAAGGATCGTTTATAATGGGCATAAGCGAGTACATGCCCTAAAGTTCCAGTCTGTAGCACTGCCGAATGGTATAATAGCCAGCATGTATGGCCCAGTAGGTAATTAAAATTATAGCAGCATTTTATTGATGTAAAAATATTTTGTTGTGAATCCTCTTACTTCTAATTTAATCTATTTCACTGTTATCCTCCAGAGGGGAAGAAACACGATTCTGCCATGTTAGCAGATTCTGGTCTTCTTCAACAGCTGGAGCATTATGCTTTTTCTCGAGGACAGCCAATGGCTCTTTATGGGGACCCTGCTTATCCCCTGCGTGTCCACTTGCAAGTCCCCTACAGATGTGCAGGAATGACGCCTCGCATGGAGGAGTACAACAAGGCCATGAGTGCCGTGCGCATTTCTGTAGAATGGCTTTTTGGTGACATTATAAACTACTTTAAATTTCTCGACTTTAAAAAAAACTTGAAAATTTCTCTGAGTGCTGTTGGGAAAATGTACATGGCATGTGCCATTCTTCGCAATGCCTTGACTTGAATGTATGGCAATTCGACATCAGAGTTTTTTGCCTTACACCCTCCTAGTGTACGCGATTATTTTAATTGAATGCTTTTCTATAGCTATCTGGGCCGGGATGTTGTTCATACTAACCCAGGGTTAGTTCGAAAATTTGAATTCAGATATGAAAGCTTAAAAAGTAAATTCAGTTTAATTCTTTTTGTCAACAAGTTGATGAATGGATGCTCTTAAGGTCGAAATTAACCTTGGGTTAAGCGCTAACTGGCCTTCAAACAACTGGGCCCTGATCTAAACCAATGGCATATTATAATGATACTAATTAAGCAAGCCATATGGATCATTCACTTTTATGGGGACAATATTATGTTAGCGAGACTACCCAACTTTCTTCACACCACCCGTTTCCCCTGCCCACCCTGGGGTGGGGGTACTCACCATGATGGCCTGTAAGAGGAGGTTCCGCCCAAAAGGGCTAACAGATGAATTTTATGGTTTTGAAAAGTCGTCCTATTTTTGTGGTTGAATTCTTTTTAACAGAGAGAGCATTTACAGCACTTAAAGGGGATGCAAAGTTCTAAACAAAGTATGTGAAAGGAGTAATTACTAAACATTTGTCGAATACCCCCCCCTCCCCCCCCCGGGCTGCCCACCCACCATTAACATCCCAAGAATTTCCTCTTAAATAACTTTATTAGAACCATTCAAAAGCTGTCGTTAAAATCTCCTTAATTAAATAAGCAGTGTAATAAAAATCCTTAAATAGATATGTTTACAACAGCCCCTTAGTTCAAAAACCAAACTTTTTAACTTTTTCGCTCTATGGGAAATAAAGTCTTATTAGGCTCCAGTACCTTTCCTTGGTGAAAACGTCTCTAATTTTGAGAATACTACAAGTAACAACTAAAGTGGGATTCACAAATAATAAAGTTGGAAAGTTAATAAAACTCTCTGTTAACAAGAACTTTAGTTTCAAAACATTGTGTCCCTAAACAATGACCCCCAATTGTCTTGATTACATTTTAAAGGCACATTTGACCAAACCAGAACCTAACAAAGAAAACAAACCCAACAACAGTCAGCTGATCACTTTGTTTTTTCTAGTGCTTGTCAATCAGCTTTGTGACAAGAGCCAGCATCAAATCACTTTGCTGCTTTGCTTGCATGCTCATCATGGTTTGGAACTCCTGCATCTGTTTTTGTTGCTGTTGTTGTTGACTGACCATGAGTTTCATCAAATTTCCTTCTCTTTCCAACTGCAACCTTTTCATTTCTAATTCTTCCTTATGCATTTCCTGAAGATGCTCATTTTTTTCTCTCAGATAGGCTACTGTTGCATTACCACTTGACCTCTTCTTAAATTTTCTTCCTTCATTTTCATCATCATTGGACTCTTTCCTCTTCTTTGTCTGCCCAATACTTTCCATTGCTATTTTTCTCATGTCTGTTGCATTTTCTCTATCTTGTTTCTTCTGGTCATCAACTACTCTCTGCTCAGACTCAGCCGCATCCTCTCTTTCAATCAAATCTTCCAAAGCTTTCTCCAAGTTTTTCATCTCAGTCTCTATACCACTTGCTTTCTCTTCATTTTTGATTTTTTTTCCTCAGATTCCTTGCAAGATTGTTATAGCGGTCACGAACTGCCCTCTTATTCACTTTAAAATATACATCTTGGATTTGTTTAGGTTTTCAGCTACCTTTTCCCATTTTGCCCCTCTTGCCACAGTACTCCTTTTGGTGCCACAAAACACATTGACAACCAAGATTTCTCTACAAAGCAGCTCATCCTTTTCTTCATTCCAAATCATTGGTTTCCTAAAACATGATACACATCATCACAAAATTAAATTATGCCTTGAAAACCCAGACTGCAGATTAGATCAGCAAAAGCCACATAAGAACATGACTAAATCTTAACATTAACAAATGCTTGACATGATTATCATTCGTGGCAAAAAAAGGACGAATATAATATGAAAAGTTCACGCTATTAAAAACTAACTAGTTAGCGTACATGTCAGCTTACAGGCTTTGCTGACAAAATACTGTCTGGTCGAGAATCAAATAACCTGGAAGATGTATACATTCTATCAGCTGTTACAGATTACATTCAGGTGACTCGACCCAGTTTTTTTGGGGGGGTACCATCCTACTTTGAAGCTCTCTGGTATCCCCACCTTTACTTTTATCGTAAGTCTAACACATAGAATGGATAACATATAGATCGATCTACAATATAACATAAAATATTTGGCGATCGGAGTAAATGTCACGTGGTTATAATGCCACGCCCCTTTGAGGTCTGAGTCGAAAATCTGCTGTTGCCGGCATTTTTTCGTGAAAATCTCTCGGTTACACATAGCGCGCATTAGTGCCTTACGCTGAAAAGAGTTTCACCAAAATCGCAAAGACCCAATTCGAGAAATTCAGCGGTTTCCAAATTTAGGTCATAATTTATGCGAAAATGACAAGCAAACTTTACACGGATTATATCTAATAAACTACGAGATTCATCTCTTTATTTTGGGCATCGTTATAACAGATGGGTCCTTGCAAGTCAGCAAAACGCTTTAGGGCCTTGTAAATGCGCGCGATTTCGAGCAAAGCAAACATATAGGGATTATAGTTTTCGCTATTTGTTGACGTTTGTCAGCGTTTAAGAGTCTTTCTCACGAAAAAAGCATTTTCTTAAAAATTCGTAGTTTTTTTTCCTTCAAATTTTTTCAGGGCCACAATTGGTTAACTAACTACCCGGACTCTGAATTTCATGGTCATTGAAAAACTGTGACATTATCTTCTATAAGCCCAAACTTGAGTAAACATTGAAGATTTTTAGCGTTTTGGCTGAGTTTGTGCTTTGGGAGTTGTCTATTGTTTCTAGTCTGTCATTATACAGCATTCTTGTTCAGCACGTGTGCAATGACCACGCTTGGCTGACTTCCGAATGCTCACCGAGATATTCCCGTCACGAGTTGGTTTAATTATTGGCTTGCATTAAACCTATGAAAAAATGATATTTTTTTAATAGTAAGTAGATTTAGTGTGTAGCGCTTCTTGATTTTTTTGCAAAGGTACAAGAAGCACGAGAATTGATTAAAAATTGTGAGTTAAACCTGTATGTATTACGCGATGGCCTGTCTCACTGTACCAAAACTATCATATCTCGGTCACAGTTTTTCAATGACCACGAAATTCAGAGTCCGGGTAGTTAGTTAATCAATTGTGGCCCTGAAAAAATTTGAAGGAAAAAAAACTACGAATTTTTAAGAAAATGCTTTTTTCGTGAGAAAGACTCTTAAACGCTGACAAACGTCAACAAATAGCGAAAACTATAATCCCTATATGTTTGCTTTGCTCGAAATCGCGCGCATTTACAAGGCCCTAAAGCGTTTTGCTGACTTGCAAGGACCCATCTGTTATAACGATGCCCAAAATAAAGAGATGAATCTCGTAGTTTATTAGATATAATCCGTGTAAAGTTTGCTTATCATTTTCGCATAAATTATGACCTAAATTTGGAAACCGCTGAATTTCTCGAATTGGGTCTTTGCGATTTTGGTGAAACTCTGTTGAGCGTAAGGCACTAATGCGCGCTATGTGTAGCCGAGAGATTTTCACGAAAAAATACCTGCAACAGCTGATTTTCGACTCAGACCTCAAAGGGGCGTGGCATTATAACCACGTGACATTTACTCCGATCGCCAAATATTTTATGTTATATTGTAGATCGATCTATATGTTATCCATTCTATGTGTTAGACTTACGATAAAGGTAAAGGTGGGGATACCAGAGAGCTTCAAAGTAGGATGGTACCCCCCCCCCCAAAAAAACTGGGTCGAGTCACCTTAAGTGAGAGCCAAATTCCAACCGGTTAAATGTTTATACCTTCTGTTTCGCAGCTATAGGGATAGTAATAAACACAAATGAAGAACTAATAAAATACGCTTATGTTTTTGCACTTTCCGATTTTATTGCTGTTGTGAACTCCATCAGACAATCTCCTTTATGCCATGAACAGATATACGAAAGAAAAAATACTTAGTCGCTGGCAACTGAATTTAAGACCAACTGATGCTATTATAATTTTTTAGTTTAACAATACTCACGGAGAATGGATCCTCTTGGCTGAATTAACACTAATGATGATTGGACACTGAGACAAAAACAAACACATTTTTACATACTTTTTTCCACACGGCAATTATCAGTTTATCGCTTGAAGTCACGGCAAATGTCACCTTCATGAAATACTTTTTCCAAACCTAAAAAAACGGTCGCTTCTGGTACTTTATGAATCAAAATAAAAAGAAGAATACTCACGTTCTCGACAGGACGGCAAAAAGGCATAAATGGCGTCCTCTACGAGAGCTGGACGGGAATGAGCTGGGCGGTAGCTACTCGTGCGTGGTAACTCGTGCGTATGTGTCAAAGGTCAAATTCACTTCCGGTAGCCGTCCTAGATCTTCCCGTCCTCGTATCTTAAGGTCTCTAATAAGGGGAGGCCGGGCCCCCCGGGCCCCTCCCCTGGATCGGCCACTGATGTTGAGGCGCAAATTTAATTCATTATATTGGGGTTTTCTCATAAAGGGGTTCGTCGGAGGTTTCACCGTTTCATATAACAAATCTGACGTCAAAATTACGGGCTTTTAGTTTCCTTTTTTACAACCTCGTCCCCAGGGCTTTTCCCTCAAAAAATGGGTGGGGAGGGAAAAGCCCTGGGGACGAGGTTGCCTTTTTTTAATGTTTTTTATTTATCTTACTTACTGGCAGACCCACTTTCACAAAAGAGAAGACGATGGGAGAAAGTAGAGGCACTCGATGGGCGTTGTCTCAACGCTAATCACCTTAATCAAACAGAACAACAATGAATAGCGAAGGGAGGGGACTGAACTGATATATAATGTTATGACGTGGGTATGTCTGTTTCGGTTGTCAAATATGGCGAGCCTAACTGCCTAATCCCCTTCGTTTAGTATGTACAGGCGGGGGTTTCGCCAAATACATGTAAGATGTGATGTCATAGGCATAAAAACCGTATAGACCTGATATTTTCGGTATTGGAGGCGCTGGGACTTTACTTTACACAGATGACATGTTTTTGCAGGAATTTTTTTGATGCAGCTGAGAGTAGTAGACTGATATACTCGGGCGGATTTTAGAAACAGATAGGGAAACGGCACTTGTAGGAAGTAATCGAGGGTAACAGTCGGCGGTTGTTTTATGCGCCTCAAGGACTCTGTAATTCTTACGTGAGATTTACAATGACCTTATGATAACTTGAGATAAAACACTGTTTCAAAGAAAGAAAGGATAACATTTTGACAACTTTACAATTACAGTGCGACTACTCGAACCGGGGCACTTGAAAGAAGATTATCCAATCACAACAGGTTTTTTTCTCAAGTTTTTTTTGTTGCAAACGGACCAATAACATTTATAAATTTACGGGCTGTTTCCAGAGAGGTCAGGTAAGTTCAAACGGGTTTTTAAGTTTTCATCGGTTGCATAGTTGAACCTTGAATTTAATTGGCTGTTTGCAAAAAAAACTTGAGAATCCATTGTTTCCAAAAAAACTTTGTGATTGGATAATCTTCTTCCAAGTGCCCCGGTCCGAGTAGTCGCACTGTAAAAACATTGAAAAACAAATCTTTTTAATCCGAGCTAGAGATTAAAAAGGCAGTAAGACGCTACACTTTATCAGGCATATGTGTGCCGCTGCAAAATATATCTGTTTTTGGTCAGGGCCACCCAACAAGAATATAGTTCAAAACCACTTAAACATGCATTGTTGAACGTATTTTAGTATTTCAACGGTAGATATAGGCATATTTTTATCCCCTAAAAATTTTTCATCTGTTCGGATTTCCTAGCTGAAAGTCTAGTGATCCGAAAATTATAGGGATCAAAACTTACCTTTTCGAGAATTTCACTTGTAGAAAATAGGCTCCCGAAAATTCTAGGTGACCTTTTTGGGGTAAAAATCCGTTAAAAATGGGCAATTATACCATTTTTTAGATGTTCGAAAATCCTAGGAGAGGCAGGCAAGCAAGAAATTTTACAACAAATGTTCCGAAAATTCTAGATCTCAAATCGTCTTCTGAACAGATATTTTCCAAAAATTGACGTTGGGTGCTCCTGTTTAGTTATGCCGGGAGGACGTGTTTTACTAATCTTCCCGGCATTTGCTTTTTCGAGAATTATTGCTGAGAATTGTCGAAACATTTGGACCTGCATGTGTCAACCAACAAGCCTGTGTCAACACAAATCCCACTAGAGATGCTCTAGCAGGTTGCCATTTTCACCTTTGCGACAATTAGGTTTCATTTAGGGCAAGAAAGCTTTTTGGTATGACTGTTTGTGTACAAAATTGTTCAAAATTTACTTAGCTGACAGAAAATACTGTGTATCAATAACGTGCCGCTCACAATTCTGAGCATTGGCAGCACTCTAAGCACTTGAGATTCAAAAAGCAATTAATAAAAACATATGGATAAGTCTCAGAAGAACCGTGTTCTCGTGTGGGTCTCGTCAAAAAGAGACCACCATTAAATTCAGAAAATCATTGCGATCTGTAGCCGGAGCCGCAGATAAACTTCCCAATACATCAATAGTATTCAAGATAAACGAAACTGCATGGTGAGTACTTTGTATGAGACCGTCATCGAAGAAAAGTTTAGGAACACAAGGCACCCATTTTGCTAAGCCACAAATGGCTCTACAAAGGGTACAACCAATTCCTTTGTCGAACACCGCCGGTGTCAGATCAGTTCGATCCAATCCGCTTCAAGCGCATACATGCTAGGCATATTTTTGGACAGATCTTAAAAGCATTGAATGTCTCTTCGCGGTTTCCATTTTTAGCAATCTCTTAAACTGGACGCTTTAGAGATCCTACCTATTACCTGATTTTATTTTCATACTCTCTACAAAAAGCTTTGCGAAAACCGTTTTTAGAGAAAACGTTTTCATGAAAACACTCGTAAAACTAATACCAACAGACAAGCAGGGTACCACCAAAACAAGTTATAACAAATCGTTTACCATTTTCAGATAAAATAACAAAGATAACATCGAATATTAGTAACTGGCATTGTCTTTTCCCTTTCTCATTTCAGAAAAGTGAGTCACGTGATAACGATGATCCAAGTCTTGGCCCTCCATGTGATGCTATCTCTACTGTCTCTGCACGCTGAAGGATCAACGCAAACAAACTCGTCCTCGTGTCCAGTTCACATCAACGGCTGCAGCATTCCTTGCGATTTTCCGTTCATCTACAAGACAAATTTCACTTCCGCTTGCAACAAGCACGATGTCTGTTACAGCTGTGTAAGTTTTAAGCTCGTAACAAACGTACAATGTATCGAAAGACGATGTCTACTATAGCTCAGAGAGTTATATAACGGTTAAACCTTCTTTTTTCAAGGCTTCATCTTTATTCCCTCTCAGTCGCATTATAATCAGTTGTAATAACGGTTTCTCGTCTCTAAACAGGGCCAGAAGTATGGCTGGACCAGACTACGTGATAAAGCATTCCACATGGACATGGTGCGCGAGAACAGCTCTAAAAGAAACGATTTCTCTCAAAAATCTACAACTGGATCAAAAACCTGGTAGTGACCGTGAGTGACAAGATGAAGCGCTGCAAGGCAGCTGCTGACTTCAATTACCAGTCTGTCTACCACTTTGGTCATGCGCACTTTGAGAAAGTTTCACCTCCCTGGTGCAGCTTGCCATGCGCCAACAAACTTGGTGATCCTAGCATTGTATTGGTGGTCCCAGAAGTTTTTCTTGAAAGTTTTCTCCTCGTGAGAGAGAGAGCCACTTCTAGGAGGCAGTGGACTTGATAGCCTGCGTAGCAAGCGTTTCCAATCGAGTTATTGCGCACAGCGGGAGCAAAAAAAAAATGGAGGGGGGAGGGGGAGGGGAGAAGAGGAAGCACTTGCCCGCCAACCTCATGATTCTGGAAAACGCCCCTTGATATTTCACGGTTCGGTTCATTTGTAAATTGACAGCTCGTCAAAACAGAAGTATCCCGAACAGATTACCCCTTGATTACCAGATTTGTAAGAATAAAGATTACTTTGTTCTCTAATAGAAAACGTTCCAGGCGATTACAAAAACTATAATAAAAAAGGTTTACGACAAAAGAAGGTTAAAACTCTGAGCGGTTGCTGCGGAATCTCTTGTTTTTTATTGTGTGGCTTTATCTCGTCTGAAACCTTGTCGAAACGTCAAAAATGATTTGTCCGGAACAATTCACTCCGCCGGGTAAAAGTTTTGCAGAGCGGCTGCTCTTCAGCCTGTGTCGAAACGTTCTATACAATACATGCCGCTAAATTTCCAATAAACAAAAAGAATCTTTTCATTTCAAAAAGCTGACAAATCGCTTGTCCATGACGGCTTTAACTAGTGTCGAGTACCGATGTTCTGATTTACATTGATGTTATCTCCAACAAACAGTCAGATCCGCTCGCCGTCATTCCCAATAAATTGGCTAGCCTGCGTAGCAAGCGTTTCCGTATGGCTTCGCAGCAAAGAGGGACCGAGGAACGGGATTCTCGGTTTTGGCCGCGCGAGAAATGAATACCCCCTCCCCGCTCTTTTACTTACGCGATTTTTCGCGAGGTGTTTGACTCTCGTTCCTCGGGTCTTCCTCGTTCTTTGCTCCTAAACTGCACGGAAACGCTTGCTACGCAGGCTTCAAATTGGCCTTCCCTAGTCTCCACTGCTCGATCTCCATCTCCAATTATACTTTGAAGACTCTGATGTCATAAACCTTCGCACAAACACGATTCAAATAAATAGCAGTCCAAAGCATTTGTAATCTGCGACCACAAATCAGATGACTCAGATGAGACCAGATCTGTGAAAACAAAGCATCCCTGGTTTGATTGATGTTTCGATTGCTAAGAAATCAACACTACTAGCACCGCACCAATCAGAAGCTGCGTTCGTGGGCGAACGCAGTTTTTCAAAATCGTGGAGTTTGCGGGCAAGCGTTTCCTTCTTTCCCCTCCTTTTTTTTGCTCTCGTCCCAACTTTCTCGACGAACTCGCGGGGAAACACTTGTTACGCAGGCTATGGACTTGACCTTCAATCTCAGTTTTGTGAAGATGACAGCTGTCAAACGCGTTAAAGTGAACAATGGCAACTTTAACACGTGCTTATCAGCCGCTACTTTTTTTCAGCGGGGGTAGACCGCAAAAACACAAGCCGTGTAGCTTACGAAAAAGGCTTTCAGTTTGTTTCTCGGTGAGACTTTCGACCTCAGAAAACCTCCCCTCGAATACTGGGGTCAAAATGTCTTCGAACAACATTCATGTCAATTGGATCTTCACCTTGTTTACGTGCATATTACATGCACTACGCTTGCAGTATTTTACAAACAATTTTCCTCAAACAAAATTTACCTCAAGAACAGCGGTAAGAGACATCCTCTCAATCCCCTCGGTAGCTCCAGTTTAACGAAATAATCAAATTGATTAGCGTGTTTACCATATTCATTCGAATAAGCGCCCAAACTCGAATTAGCGCCCATCTCGAATAAGCGCCCATCCTAAAGGAAGGAAAAGTTAATAAGCGCCAAGCCTCGAATAAGCGCTCACCCCCTCCTCTTCCCAATCAAACTCAAATAAGCGCTCACCTCACCCCACCCACCCAGTGAATAAATTCTAATAAGAGACTTCCCCGAGGACGGAGTTTTCTTCAGAGTATTTTACAGAAACCTTGCTTTGTTACTTCTTCGCGTTTTGCTATTAGCATTTAAAAGTACTTCACTTGCTGAAAATGATGAAAATTTAATAAGCGCCCAGCCTCGAGTAAGCGCCCACCCCGAATAAGCGCCCACTCTCAAGGTCCAAAAATTTAATAAGCGCCCAGGACGGTTAATGGAATAAATACGGCATAAAAATATCAACCTATCAGCGCCCGAGGGTCAAATCCTGACCCTGTCCTCTGCATGAAAGTGAGATTCACGTCCAAGGTAATCAGAGGTTTTCTCTCCCTCCTGGCCGCTTCCCGGCTCGCTCTCACTCACGCGGAGAAAAATGTCAAGAAAAACCTCTAGGACCAGGGTATCTTTCCCCCGTCATATGCCCCAAACTCGATATTCTTTGTCGCTCGTGAGGGAAATCCGAATTAACTGCACAAAATAACAATGAATCATTCTGAAAATCAACGGAAATATACCTGAATACGGAAATATACCTTGAATACCTGTGGTTATAGTTTGAGTGAAGCATACAAATTTCCACACGTTTCTGGTGAAAAAAAGCAAGTTAGAAAAAAGGAACTTCTAAAAATACTTAAAAAGAAAAATAAATGCCAAGGTTACAAAAAGAGTTTTTTTAAAAAAACTTTCATTACTAAAAGTAAAGCCATCATTTTTTATGCATTCTACCGTAAAAATAGCCTCCCACGCGCGTAACGAACCCCTAAGAACGTCTGCGTGGGAGGCTACCGTAAAAACCGTATTCAAGTATACACTCTGAAAGCTAAAATCGTAAATTAGTGATACTTTCCTGTAACGATTTATCCAGAAAAGCAAGAGGAGCTATGTACCTTATTACAGGAAATTAACGCTCCATCTCCATGAAGTTAAGGTATTGGAAATTGACGCGACTTAAATTAACGCGAATGTTAACGATTCGCGTTAATTTCCTATAATAAGGTAATCGATACTTGTGGTTATAGTTTGAGTGAAGCATACATATTTCCATATAGTCACTACGATCTTGCAGATTGCTGAAATTTTTTACAGAGATATTCTCGATGACAGCGATCTGTGGAAACCTTGCTTCACTTTCTACTCCTTCGTATCCAATTAGCTAGCAGCTACTGTTCAGGAAGTGTACAACTAAAAAAATTACAGATATTAGCTGATTTCAAATATATTTACAACAATTCACAAAAAAAGATACAAAAGACAGTATTCCCAGTATATGAATTTGTAAAAAATACTACAGACATAATATACAATGTCGTACAGTAACTTTTTAGTCTAATGCATAAATAGTACTGTCAATATCTTACAAAAACTTTATTTTACTGTAACACTTTACCACGTATAATACATTGAGCCAATCACTGAGATATACCCAATTTTAAGACAGGAAAGGAAGAGTAGGCCATAAACAAACGCATTCAGACGTATTCTCTTAAAACCTATCCTTTTAACACAATTTTTGAGCAGTTAGTCAACGTTTCTCAGTGGTACAAATCAAATTAGTAGACACGCACTCAGTGGTCTTGGTGATTTACGCAATCTGATTGGTTCGCTATCTCGGACTATTCAACAATATTCACCTACTAGCGAGTTGATAATGTGTGAGCTCGGTGTTTTTCCCATTTTTTTAGAGAATGACCTTTTAAAAGTCGACAAAATCCTGGGGTTGACTTCTTTTAAGGCAAGAAAAGTCTTCGAAGGATTCAAAACGGAGTTTTTCCATTTACTGTAGAAAAAGGGACGGCAACAGATAACCCTGGGGAAAAGGTTGCGTTAGCTCAGTTGTTTTGGCAGAAAATGGAGCAACAATTTCACACTTCCAGTAAAGAACTAGCCGAACTTCTGCCTAAAAACATAGCAAGAACACCAAAAATACTACCCAAAGAATGACAACTGCTATTTGAAGAGACTAAGACTGTCAAACTAAAAATCCCTTTATATCCCGAATTTGCCGAAAATTCAGGATACAAAAGGATGTTCAGTCTTGCAGATATTCTTCAAATGGCAGTTGACAAGTACAGATTGGGAACTTAATATTGATGGAGGTAAGTATGGTTTAAAGTAAGAATTATTTTGAACGAATGATAATTAACAATTATTGGACGAGGTTGAGCAAAATATCGTGATTTGTCGGTGACAAGCAGATGAATTATTTGCCTAAGGATCCCTAAGCCTTCGGCTTCGGCAAATAATTGATCTACGAGACACTGACAAATCACAATATTTTGCGATAACCGAGTTCAATAATTTTTTTATCATTAGATCACCGAGTTTGTTTTTTGATTATTTGCGACGCGATCTGCAAGAAAGAGAATGTGTGGTTTCATTTACGCATGAGCAGTATATTGTTTGCAGCCAAACACAGTTGGACGGCATTGCGCATGAGCAGACCAATATTTGTAAGTAGTTATGTGCAGGCCACGTTTGGTGGGCTCTCGGCCAAAGGAAAGGAAGAAAAATTTGCATCGAATCATAACAAAAGTTGTAGGCCTATTTCAAAAATACCATAATACTCTTTGTCTTCTCTCCAACATTTGACATAAGCATTGTCTTCAAGTTCTCTTGGAGCCATTTTAACTCCCAAAAGAACTTGAAAAGAACGCTTATACAAAATTTTCGAGGGACAATAAGGAGTATTGTGGTATTTTTGAAAAAGGCCTACTGGATTCGGCTTTCGTGTGACCTAAAGAATTATGCAGATCTCGGAGGATGTTAGCCGGCCTTGGTCCCCGATCCGCATGATCTGCACAATTCTCGAAATCGTTTTCAGGATCAGCCACTAATTACTTATTTTAATTCAGCTATTTTTTCTGTTTAAATAAAAAAAAAAAACGTAAGAGTAATAAGAATCAACTAAGAGGCTTAGCCATTTCTACTTCTGTTCTAACATTTTTCAACTTTTTAAGTATCACTGTCAAGAGCCTCGGACCCAAGAGATATGCGCGCGTTATCAATTGATTACGGTTACAATAACAAACGAAACCCGAGCTCAAGTCCAAGGGAGATTTTGCCGACGCTTATTTTTAATAATCACTGGAGAGTAAAGCATTTCGCTCACTGATACATGGTCAAGGAAGGCGTGTCGTAATCACTCCGATGTTGACCTCTAAAGCTATAAACTGAGTTTGAGTTAAAGCAACATTGTTCAATATCATTGAATAAAAAAATTTAACATAAGAACTACAAACAGAAAAAAAATGCATTCTTTAAAACATAACAATAATAATAACCTCCAAAATAAGTCTTATTCAATTCCGATAATGCCAGCAACTACTAAGTTGCTAGCTTCTGTGTTGACATGGGCCAACTCGCGTGATGCGGCTGATAACCGGTGCAGGGGTGCCACTAGGTCAGTCAGACTCGTCAGATTCAAAGAAATAGTCTTCCGGTATGTAGAAATCTTCTTCCAAGTCAAAATTCCTCGAAGGTTCGGGCTTGTAGTCTTCGAGAGACGAGGTTGGAATGTTGGAAGTTGAAGGCATGTGCTTTGCCAGCTGTGTTTTTGTTTCAGGTGCATCTAATTTGCCTTCCGTCAATGCCGTCAGCAATTTTGAAGACAAAGTACACTCCAGTTTGCAGAGAGTTATTTCGCATACTCGACCCGAGGATAAAAAACAAACAGCTCTGTCCTCTTCAGGCGACACGGCCATGGAGACGATCTTTTCCTCTCCATGTGCAATTTTTGCAAATCCAATGGCTTTTGACTCAGTAATATTCCAAAGGAATACCACTCCATCAACACTATAGGAAATAAGAAACAGATTTCCTTTTAAAAACCTACAGAATTCAATTTTGCCGAGATGCCCACGCAGAATTTTCCTAGACGAATAGATATTACCCACAGTGAGTTTGTAAACATATATAAGGTTCGCGATGCAGCAAACTAGCAGTTCGTTGTCCTGTGAAACGATGCACAGACTGAACTTGACTGAGTTGTAAAACTTCTCGACTCCCACGCTTTGCAACAAACTAAAGGAATCCTTTAAGTTCTTGAACTCACAGACCTCAATTTCGTTATAACCACCGCACAATATTAGGTAACTCACATCAGATGAAATGCAAAAACAGTCTAAAGTAAGCAGTAGTCCTGGTGATTCAAATGAGTGTGACATTGCTTTTTTTCTAATATCCCACACATAGAAATGTGGGCCCTTTAAGCTGTCCTGAATACAAACAAAAAGTAAACTACTATCAGCAGAAAACTGCAAACACATATCCACGTCACCAAAGTTACCTTCAAAAACTGTACAATAATACCTTTGAGATTCTTCCACACAGTGTAGCGTTATTTTGTCTTTCTGCTGTAAAGCAATAAGTTTTCCATTTGGCGAAAAGACATATTTTGGTGGGGAAGCCAGCGTGCCAGGAGAATCTGACAAAGGGAAAGAGGTTATGATCTTGAAAAACATGAAGTCATCATGATCCTTAAAATTCCACAACGAGACGACTGAGGCAGGACTAATACACGTCACAGTATGGCTTGAACTGAACATCGTTGAGCTAAACATCATTGAGTCAAACTTCTGTGCACAAAACCGAAAAAATTTGAAAGGACTACATAGATTTTTCAAAAAGACGACTCTTTCTTCACCACTGCTACGAAACAAGTAACCACGTTCCTTTCCTCTTTTGAACAGTCCAAAGTTACATCCTGACACACTTGTGAAAACTTTGCCTGTTTGAAGACACACAGCATGAAGCGAGTTTTTAATAGAAGAGTACACAACAAGGCGATCATCATTTGTAAAAGTAAAATGGGATATTTCGGTGATCTTATGCTCGTCCTTGGTGGACTTAATTTTCCTACGATTCTTTTTTTTTATTCTCGTTAGCTCCAAACGACCATTCACTGAGAGGTTAACGAACCAGTTTTTTCCTGGTGAAATGCAGCGAGAAAACTCATTTCTTGAGAGATTTAGAAAACCTTCAGGAAAGTGCATAAAAAAGTCAGACTTGAATGAATTACAGAATTGCTCGACACCACGTTCGACACCACGACCACCACCTGTCGGCAATTCAGCAAAAAGCGTTCCATTCAACGCGAGCGTCACTATCTCTAACAACCGGCCATTAACACAACGTTCACGTTCCAGTTGAAGCAAGAAGTAAACAGCAGTGACAACAGCAATGTTACAGACTGAAATAGCTTTAACAACCCCGGAACACTCAATTCCTTTTCCCAGCAGATCATAAGCAACAGTTACGTGACAAAAATATGCGAAGGGGTTTAACTGGGCATCCTGGTCAAAAACGTCGCGCAGCAGGGGTTGTCCAGACTGAAGATTCCAAATCTGATATTGGAAGAGTCGAGGGTAAAGATCAATAATAAGCTGACGCACGGCTTCAAGGCATAATTCTTTGGATGATTCTGCTAATTTCTTTAACCTGCAACAAAAGTCACAAGAAGGATCATCTGGTACGAACATCACATGATTTTTATAAAAACGGGGGTCAACACCAAGACATTTCATTAAGTGTCTCGCATGCCTACCCATGATACCAATTCCAGCTATCCTATTTGATAACTCATCAAAAGAGCAAGTCCATTCTTCTTTTCGGCTGTTCTCAATCTCCTTTCCAGCCCACAAAGCAACCAACTCTGTTAGACAACACCCGCGTTCACGCATTGCAGGAAAGTGCGTGTTTGCAGCGATGTAATGTCTGTCAGTAGTGACTAAACCCCACTGATAATGGATATCATTTCCTGCGAACTGTGGTATGTCCTCCACACATCTTCCATCAATCGAGAACCACTTGTCGAGCCGTCCGAAAAATATAAACTTGCCGTCCGAAGAAAACTCCAAATGGGTGATTTTTGAAATTGTATCTTCGCTTAATTCAAAAGGTCCGCTTACTATTTGAAGCATGGATGCACTGAAAAAGAAGAGCAAGCGACCGTCTGCACCAACCACAGTCTGCTTATCAGAAGCTGTGGCAAAACAGTTGCATCTAGAAAGAATTTCACCAGGAGAAAATTCTAAAATATTCCACTCAAAGCAAGGCGACGACACCTGAGGAACCAAAACGTTTTCTTGGACAACATCTGAGGCGTTTAGTATACATGACCGCAGAAGCTGAGGACTTTCTACGAGAACATGAACATCACTTTCTAGAGCTGAGTAAGTCTCCTGCAAGATATTCTGTTTCTCTTTCTCCTCAACAGCAAGGCAGCTGGCTGCATACTGAAAATCTTTAAGTAGATGGTAAATTCCAAATCTCCCACTACGAATCTTTCCCTCCAAGAAATGATAACTTGTTAAGCAACGCAAAACAAGCTCCAAAGAATCCTCTTCTCCATGTTGACACAATAATCGAATGCCAAAGTGAACAATACAGCTTTGCAAATCTCTCTCAATAAACTTCAACTTCATTCCCGGATCGCCAACAAAAGCACACAGAACTTCCTTAACAATTTCAGCAAGAAACTCACCTGCCCTTTTTTCGTCAATATACAACTCTTGAGCTTTCTTCTTGTTTGTTAACCAAGCTGGAATCAGATTATGAAGAAATGAAATCGTTTTTTGTATCCCCACAAATAGGGAGACAGCATCAATTACCTTTTGCTCATTAAGACTTGAGTTCTCTCTGCCAAGAATAAACGAAATAAACGATACAGGAAGCGGTGATGGTGCAGCTATAATGGAGCCCAATAACTTGCGATACAGATCTGCTCCGACTTTAACGTAAACACGCTTTAAGTTCTTTTCAAAGAAGTCTTCGATGTCCCCCGGAAATGAGTCGCCTACTTGATCAACCTTACCTGAATGTAACGCGCTGTTTAGTTCTTTTGCCACGAAGAAAGCGTATAAGAACAATCCGCTACACTTCTCTACGACGTCTTTCACCGAGTAAGGGAGGCCGGAGAAGTTTACAGTTTTTTCTAAATATCGCTGAATGTCCTGTTCATGCCGCTGATAGAAGTTGCGCTGTTCACTGTTTCCCGCGCAAATCCTAACACACGGGTTGTACTTCTCTAATCTGCTTTGTAACATGTCTTCAGGGCGACTGGTGATAAAGAACACAAGCCATTCAGGAAGCCGAGGAAAACGCTCTTTTATAAGACAAATAAAATCTTTCCTGGACTTGTACTCTGTTTCGTCTAGAGCGTCAATAACGACTAATTTGCGCTGAAATGAACTGCACTTACTTAGTGGCTCTTCAAGTAATTTCGTACATAGTTCCTGTACCCCTAAATTAGAATTGGCTAAAAAAATTTTTACACCATCCTCCCCTCCCATTCTACTACTGTACTCACAATTACAATCACAGAGTTGACAGGCTATAGTCCCAAGAAGATTCCTTGGATCATTTCTTGTGCCATCATTATGACGGCAAAAGTAAGCAGCCCCTAACTGTCTCGTTTTTATCATTTGTTGTGCCAAAGCTCCTGCGATCACACTCTTGCCAACCCCTGCATCTCCCAGTAGAACGTAGGCTCTAGAGTCGCCAGGGTTACTAAACCATGTGTTAAAATCTTCAAACAGCCACTGCCTTGTATCCTTATGGAGACGCTCGGAAAAGAAGGCGATGTCTCTTCCACAGTTGGCAATCTCTACATAAAGAAAAAAGCTGAAGCTAAACAAAAGACTTTTCTAATATGTGTGACAAACGTCCAAGGCTAAAAAGGAGTTTTGATCTTCCTAAAACTAAGGTAATAAATAATGCGAAAAAACCAGATGGCAAAAAACAAAAGTTTGAAATTGAGGTACAAAAAATTGCTTTCTCGCTGAAACATGACAATATTGAGACTTCATAGCGGGACAACTGGTAAAAAGCAGTAAGAAGGATTACAGCTAGTCTAGGTTAGATAACAAGAGGGAGCTGTTGTAGCTTTACAAATACTAGAACTGATTAGCAAAGCTATCTCAGTTAGATAACGGTTTTGATATCTTCCTGCTCCGTTAAACTCCATCCACGAAAAAGTACAAACAGCGCAGCTTTCTCATTACCATAACTTATTTGACGGAAGGCAAAGCTTTGTGTCTCGGCTTCCACATTTGATAAACCTTCTTGCACTTTTTGTTGGCCATACAGCTTCGGCGATTTAGGATTTTCCTCCAGAATACTCCGCGCGTCATGTAAATAAATCTCCCGACGGTTCGCGTCTGCAAATCGTTCTTGCAGACTGTTGTTTATATCTAAGTTACCTGTTGAGAAAAACAAAGAGAGTAAACAATTGTTTTGACTTTAGTAAAGCGGTAGAATTACTTATATCTGGAAAAGTTCGTATGGTAATACAGTCGAATCCCCCTCTACGAACACCTCTCTATTACGGACAGTTTTCGAGATTCCAGAGATCAGGGGCACCCAACGACAATTTTCTGTAAAATATCTGTTCGGAGAAGCAAATATTGCCCAGAATATTCTATTTCTTAGGGACGGCTAAAAATTTCTAGATTACCGTTCCAATCATGTACAATTTTTGAGGCTTATGTAATAAACTCCCTAAGATCTTCTGAAGTTTTATTTTTCACAGTTTACTCCCCATGTTAGGCTAATTTCGGTCGAATAAAAAAAACCTAAAATTTTCGGATTGAAATATGTGATGGACATTAAATTGCATCTAAGATTTTCGGGAAAATAATACCGAAGTCCTAGTATTTCGAAAAGACTCAAGTTGCCCTAGGATGACCGATTAGAGACAAATTTAATAGCGGCGCTAAGAATGCATTTCTAGAGATCTAACAGTACTCTGGATAGCCTAAAAAGTGTTTTTTAGGAGGAAACCGTCGATTAGGGCCCCTGAGAGACGCCAAACGACTTGCAAGGTCTTCAGCAACAGAAAGAACACGTCTGTAATAAGAACAGTTGGGTCTGTCCAGGTAGTGGCCATACTGAGGAGGCTTGAATTCATATCTTTACGAGTTTACAGCAGCGCACGCCGAAAGTTATTTTCAAGGATAAATTGTCATCTAAGCCAGTCTCTACGATTGCGTGCAGCTGGAACAATAAAGGTACACATAATAACACTAAAACAACAAAACTAAATTTCATACCACGAAGCAAGATGATCATCCTGTTCAGAAGGTCTCTGGTCTGGTTGGCCCAACTGTATTTCCTCTCGTAGGAAGTGTGCAGCATTTCAGCCTCCTCCAGACGCCCCTCTCTGTCTTTGCCCCATACCTTTTTAATAGCTGCAGCCCACACTTCAGGATCCTCTGAATCAATCACAAATGATGAGCCAAATGGTACCTTGTTCAGTGCTTCACCAAACCCCGAGTTGCTACTCACAAGCACAGGGAGACCAGCTGATAGGGCCTCAAGTCCTGTCAACCCAAATCCCTCTGTTCTTGAAGGCATAAGTACAAGGTCAACTTCAAGAAACAAGCGTTTTAATTCCTCCCGGCTGTCCACAAAACTTCTCACTCTCAAACTTTTAGCAGGAACACCACATCCCGTCAATTTTTTCGCTATTTCCTCATGCTTCCCATCTGGTGCCCCAACAAACACAAGACGAAAATCGGGCAGCGAAGAACAAGCTCTTGCAGCGATATCAAATCCTTTTAATTCGAAGTCTTCATCGTCTCCACGGCCAAACACCAGGATGCTGCACTGTTTTCTCTCTTCAGGACTTTGTTCTACACTGGAAAATTCATCAAAAACACCCGGGGTAAAATTAACAACGTTTTGATCTTTTTGAGAGCTTCGAAGATATGATCTGAACGCCTCGCTCAATTTGGGTCCAACCCCCACAACAAGATCTGCCTTTTCACAAAGCTTCACTTCAATCCTGTGCTTTCCTTCGCCCTTAGAAATCGGGTTCCTATATGATTTGAACATCCCCAATTCCTCTGGATCAGTGTGTACCACTTGAACCCACCTACATTTTTTCGAGTTTTTAATGACTTGTGCCTGATGACCAAGTTTCATCCCATGACCAACAATTACGTCAATTTGCAAATCGTCTGGGGGAAAGCTGAGCCAGTCCAGTTCATCGAGGCCAGGATGTTCTTTCGCCTCAACAATCTTAACATTGCTCAAAAGGGCTTGGTTTTTATCCTCTTCACTACATCTTGGTAAAAAGACGGTGATTTCCACCTCAGGTAACTTTGCCAGCTGTATGGCTAATTCTCTGCTTATGGTGGAGAGCCCTCCTTTGCTTGACCCCCATTCTGAAGCCAAACTGGTGACCTGCACTTTGTTGAAGCCAACAGCCAGTTCATGCTCTTGAGAATGCTTTGACGTAGATGCCATTGCCTACACACACGTGTAACATCCAAAAAATGTTACGTAGAGTGGCCAACACCTAGAAAAATCAATCAGATCTGTCATAATTCTGTATTATAATACAAAGGGACTACAGGATAAAAGACAAGTGCCTCACATTAAGTTAATGCATTCATTACAGAGTAAACCACCCTCTCTTAGACTACTGGGCCCAGTTGTTCGAAGGCGGATTAGCGCTTAACTCGGGGTTAAATTTAACCCTGGTTTCTTTGTCTTGTGTTCAAAAGTATTTTCTCGAATAATTTTCTCTGTTATTTTTAGAGCTTTCAATCATCAACTTGTAGACTAAAAGAATTAAAACTGAAATGCTTTTTAAGCAGTCAAATCTGAATTCAAATCTCGCACTAACCCTGGGTTATCTTAATCCAGCTTCGAACAACTCGGCCCAGGGGATCATCTGACTATTACCTCAAGATCAAGAAAGTACTGGGCTCAGTCATGACCAAAAAGATTAATGATACAGTGGAAACTCTATTCAGGGAACAACTTCAGGACTGAGGTAAGAGTCCCCTGAATACAGGTTGGGCTGAAAAACCAGCCATTTTTTTTTTATTCTGCCATGGAATCTGCTGCAGTCATCATTTCAAGCAGCTGCATAATGTACAGAAAAATCATGATTATTACTGCAATATTGTGTGTTTAATTCCTACAAGTGCAGTGCATTGATTTAAGTGAGATGACACAATTGTTGTTATCATTTTGATTAGTGTACACTTATCAACCCTTTTTGTGGTCAGTTACATACCATGTACCTTTTAAGAGCTAAGGTGTCCCCTGAATAGAAGATAAAACTGGATTTTGGGACCCAGAAAATGTGCCCCTTTTGTGTCTCTTGAATGGAGGAGTCCCTTGGATAGGGGTGTCCCAAAGGAGAAGTTCCACTGTATCCTTGTGGGGAGGGGCTCAGTAGGGGGTATGAGACCTGTGAAGCAATGACTGATGATATAGTGCTTCCAAATGTATCAACTTTGATGCATGTCTTTTCAGAAATACTGACATGATATTAACTGCTCTTCTAATCAGATAATTATAATAACACGATAATAATAATTGTCTTATCACCTGTCCTACTGCTGCAGTCACAGGTATGCCAACTTACTCCTCACATGATAACTGATCATCAACTGAGGAAATGGCTGAAAAAGATGTTCATTACAACCTCAGCTTTTATATTCAAATGTTACTAAGCAAAAAATAAGTTTTCAAGTTGCTGCTCCTAAAGTTAACAACACAATGGTGAATTTGGTGGACAGGAATGCATTCTGGGTTATGGTCACCCTTTGTAATGGTAGAGTGACATAATTTGTTAACAAAAATTATAACTGTGCTGGAAATGAAACAAAACAGTGCATGTTTCAATGAGTTATGATGGCTCTTAAATATCTTCATGGCTAAACTGATTTTAGTTAAAATAACATTACACTGCTTGCAATAATGATTATAACACTAGAGGAAAGATGGGTAAGCAGATTTTTTAAAGCCTAGGTAAATTAAAACTGGAGTAAACAAACATTTGTTTACTCTATATATTTCATAATAGAGTACAATGCACCTCTATGTAACAAAGTCCTCAGTATACAAGTACAATAAGGCATATAATTATTAGTCTTTTAGTTAATTATTATTTGTCAGCTACTTTATTTTCCTACCTACGTACACTTATGTAAATATCTTATATAGTGTCAAATAAAGAATTGAATTGAATTGAATTAAAAACGAAATATCGGCAAGAGTCGTTTTTTTTCCCCAGATTTTTGAGGTGGATATTGTTATTGCCAATCTGATTTTACTACTCAAACTTGGGATATCAAGTGGTATTCACCTCCAAGCGAATTATAGGACAAACTTGCGCAAGTTATGAGCAAAATGGCTTTTTGGTTTGTTACTGTAACAAACAAAGAAATTTAAAAAATAATCAAAGAAGCTGTTCCCAACAACACATACATGTAAAAGGTGATGAAATTCGGTTTGGCAGATTTACAGCTAAATCTTTTTATTGTTTGTTTAACCTAAATACACTGATGAAACTGGTCAAAAGTTTTTTGTTTACAAATGCAAATTACATGTAAGGCTTGCTTTACTTTATTTACCTGACATGTTCATAAAACTCAATTAAATGGGCTTTTCACAGAATGGTTTTGTTTCCACAAAGAATTCACAACTTGGAATGTCCCCATGAAGAGCTAAACAAATGCCCTCGAAATTTTTCTTTTGTTAGCAAGAAAACATTACGGCCAACCGGTTATTTGTGTGCCAAAATTGAAACCAATGAGAGCAATAAATGAGTTGAAAATCATCATTTTTACGAATGATCAGCAATTGCAATTGTGAAAACAAAAAGAGCTGGGGTGAAATGAAGAATTATGAATACCTTAAGGAAAATACCAGGTACAGTGTACTATTTGGAAAGGATTCTACTTTGAATTTAACCATGTGCTCAGCCTGATTTTACTTACGTAAATGGATCCATGATTCAATTAGTGTTAAATTGCTTTTAAGGATAAAAAACCTAATAGGTTTTTTAATAAAAATTTTCAAGAAATAATTTATCCGTTGATTGTCCATTTATATTAAACAAAAGCTCAAAACCCAATCATTAGATTACAGATTGTGAGATTTTTAGATAAAGTTCGGACGGGCTACTCCCCTTTCTTGAACAAAACTCAACTGTTGTTGTTGTACGTGTACCATTGACATGACTGATTTGTTATCCATTATTGGGCTGCCCTTCAGGGCAATGCCCAATCAAAAAATGGAGGCCGCCTTGTCTGTGCAGCAAAAAGACAAAATGGCGGACAGATCAGGTTGTTACCAAACTTCTGATTTTTGAGGAAAAGGGGTGGGTCATTTCAGATAAAAGTTATGCTGGGGGAACAAAACAATATTGTTTGAACACCAAACAGCAAATTACTCCTAAGTTTAATGATTAGGGCTAGAAAACTGACTGAATTAATTGAATCCCATTTAGGATCCTTATACAAGTGACATGAAACTTCAGAGTTGTTTATTATAATTTACTGGCATGACTTGTGTTGGGCGTTGCAGTATCAAAGATTTGCTGGTGATCAAAATCAAATAAAAACATACAAGCATCAATACAAACTTCAGCTTCATGATCAGCTCTTGGGTCTTAGCAAACAATTTCTTTGTTCAAGGCTTTTGGAAGAGGACAAAAAGAAACAATTTTTTTACATTTTTCTTTTCTGACCTAATTGAACCCACGTTTTAGCAGACAGCCAATCAGCGTGAAGCCAGATACATGCAAATATTCTGGGGTCTTTCACTATATGGATCTTTACAGCTGTCACTGGAGGGAGTACTCCCTTATATAAGCCATAATAAAGGTATGTGCTGCCCCAAAGGGGATGGTTTTGCACCATTCTGGTCTGAAAACTGGTATAGACTTTGCCTATTTTGGTCTGGAATCGGCTATGGCTTTCAAGGGAACTACCGGAGTGGATGAACGCATTGTTCATTTCAATTCCAAATGAGTAAGAAAGAAAGAGAAAGATTTTATATATATATCTATATATGTATTTTGTGTTTCTGCGCTAATCTAAGTGTAAGTGATGACATAAATTTCTTAGGGGACAGGTCTGAAAACGGGTGTGAAAAATGACATTTTTGATCTGAAATAGGATCGGGATTTAAAGAACCACGCGGCACACCCTCACTAAGAATTCCCAGGAGTACCCCCCTCCCCCCCGCAGGACAGTTGTGAAGACATTCCATGAACTTGAATAATGCTATTTACTTTATCCAAGATTTGGAAAATACGCCGGTGGGAAGAAGAGGATTGAATTTTTAATACACAAAAGTTCGCAGATCGAAAAAGTAATCGGCAAAGTCTCAGTCCGGGCCGACATCTCTGCTTTCTTTTATCATGTTTTCACAAACAAACGTCTGCATTCATGTAAATTCCGCCTCCCCTAAGTGCAGGAGACTTTTCAAGCATCTTGTCCAGTTCGGTCAAGTCTTTACCGTTACTACTCAATCGATCGCCACATGCGGGAATAAAGCTCTAGACATTTGTCACAATATATGTAGGTTCCTCTATCTTCTCCTTAACATCTTCTTCAGGGATCTTCAGAGGCCGTGGTAACGCTTTCACCAGCTAATATTTTGTAGGTGCAGTACTGTTTCAAACAGACTGTGAAGCCATTTCAAATCTCTTATATTTTCTTTAACCAAGAGTAGAATTTTAAAAAAGGGGGACAATTTTAGCCTCCCACACATACTTTCTTTTGACTCATCAAGCAATGGGGAAGGAATGCATCACAAAGCCCTAAGAACATCTACGTGGTAGGCTACAATCATGGACAAAAGTCTTGGGACACTTTGCATTTCTGAGGTGTTTTCCAATTCACACAGGTCCAGCTGCTCCCCTCATGATCACCCCACAAACAATGTTGGACGCATGTATCCAGAATTTTTTCCAAGTTTCAACTTTGTATAGGGTGGGGAGAGGGAGAAGTGCAAGAAAATTTTGAAAAGGATGCACTGTTTTAAGAGGGAACCAAGAAATGACAGAAAAATATGAATATTGCAGTACTGTCCCAAGGACTTTTGTCCAGGATTGTAGGATGTAATTTTGGCACAGCATGACAAATTGTCACACAGTCCGGCAGACCAATGTATCCCCATTATGGGGGTCTTGTTTAAATCTTACTCATACTTGCCATTCGATAATTCTGCAATGTGTTACTTTTTTCCATAACTCGTGCCCCGAATACCACTTGAATGAAGTCTGATGCATTTGTTTACACTTTCTATCTGCACTCAAAAAGTATCTAAAGTTCCTTTCTTCTAATGATAGACTTGTTGGCTTTTCAAGCCCGAGTTCGTCTTATTGAATTTAGTTTTAAGTTTTTGTACTGTTACATGTATTTTGTAATTTACAGTTTACAAATCACACATTTCTATAGTATGTTTCTCAGTGAATTTCCTTCACTGCATAACACCTGTACACATCCCGCACAGTTTGTGTGAATTATACTTTATTCATTAAAAGCAAAAAAAGTTATTTGCTGCCCCAAGTCTGTCCTCAGAGAAAACAAACAGTACCTAATGTAAAATTTCTATTATATATTGTGAGGTATAAATGTAAAGCTACACCATGTGTACACAGTCACATAACTGTTCATCTTAAAGAAACACAAAAGTCAGGCTGATTTTTCTTTTCGGTCTTCTCTCAAAGTCAGACATACTGATCCTAACTGGTAAATTGCTGCTTCTGAAGAGACCTATAACTTCGTAAAGGGTTATGATAAGGGGTTTGATAATATTTATGTTGTAGCTCAATTTTATCATTGGTTTAAATTTTACTTCCTTTTGTTTCAAACTCATTAACCCATTCGCTCCTGGAGATTTTGCCGAAAAACGCGTTTTGAAGCTAGTCGAGTGGTTTTCTGGTCACTGTCGTGCTATAAAGAGCTAAAACTTACCACAAACCGGTTTACAGGTCGTACACTTGGCGGCCTTCTGATCCAGATGCAAAATATCAGCTTGCGAAGTTCGGGCATGCGCAGAAAGCAAAATTTTGGGTTTAAAAGTGACACAGCAGTCTTGACTTTTACTTTTCGCTTTCTCTCCTCCCTTCTTTTTTCGCTTTTCTTGCCTCATTTTTTTTTTCTCTTGCTGGGCAGTTAGTAGGCTTCGTTTTGGTGGGAAGAGTTTTTAGGAAAGCTTTTAGGATCTTAGGATTAGGTGAAAGGAAAGGTAGGTGGGTAATGGAACAAGATTTTCATGGAGATTTTCAGGTCCTTGTCACGTGGTTTTTTGCTTCTTTCTCTGGTGTCCTTGACTGAATTGTGCTCATTCTGGTATGGTTTGAAAGATCTCTTCACTCTGCACAAGTTAGCGAAGAAAGTTGTCCTTGACCGTTAAACCTGATGACGTCACAAAGGGTAGAAAGGTCCTGGATCCGCATGGGCGGTTATGGGCGGTTCAGGGGCGAATGGGTTAACATACATTACCATACCCAAAAACAAAGGAAAATAAAATTTAAACCAAGGACAAAATTAACCCCCAACACCTAGCTATTGTGATTGATCTACATGTACTATTGTGATTGAACTTGATGCATAGTGATTTTTTGTGATTTTGTTGTGATTTTTTGTGCTGAATATGCCTTTCATAGCTTGCTGGGAGAGTTTTTTAAATTTCAGGTGTGTTTCTTAATCATTTAACCCCTCTCTCAAAGGTGCTCAAGTGGGGATTTGAAGATTTCATTTTTAATTAGTGGCTTAGAGTTTATTACCTTAAATTTAATTGCTTACACATGTATATTACAAGTATATAAACGAATCGGAGGTTTCACTTTTAGCCCTGGCTCAATCTATATATTAGAAATATCTATAGCTATCTAAATAAGCATATAAATATGCACATAATGTGAAATATTGATAAAGGAATGATGTTAACTGCTTCTAGAAGAATTGACAAATCCCCCACCCCCCGGGCAGAGGTTTTCTTTTTTTTCCCACCGCAGGGACCGACAAGATGACAAATACCCGACACATGCCACAACTACAACAATCTTATAAAATTAATAAACGAGATGGCTTCCACCCGCAGATGACACCCTTTCACTTTAGAAAACTAGTGTGAGGCCATTTTGCCACGAATATTTTTCAAATAAACGAATTAAAAGCAGAATGGCATTTCCACAACTTGCTGGAGTTGCATTACCCTGCGAGCAAAGGCTACATTTTCGCTGCGTGAGCTGGAGTGCGAAAAGCTTCGCACGACACAGCTCACAAAGCCAAAAATGTAGCCTCCGCTCGAAGGGCAGAGTTGCATTTGCAATGACTTGTTTTATAACGTTTCAACGCCTGCGATTTTACAATTCACTCGCTTACCGTGATTAAGTATGTTTAACGCTGCTTCCCAGGCAAGAGGACAGACTTTTCAGCGTCTCCTGAGGTTCATTTTGCTTAAAAACACCGTCGTTGCGTCGAAGATGGCGCCCGCAATGATCCGGGGGTTTCCCGAGAAACCTTCCCGAGGGGCTTCCCCACTTCCGGGAAGTTTCCTCGTTCCCAGGTCCATGGCCGAGAAGGGTGTTAGCTGACCCGATTGGTCATTTTACGGCTAGCCTGCGTGGCAAGCGTTTCCGTTTAGCTTCGGAGCAAAAAAGGACCGAGGAAGGGGATTTTCTCTTTTCACCGCGCGAGAAATGAAACGAGAGCCAAAAAATGAAAGAGGGGAGAGGGGTTTCTTCCCCACCCCCTCCCCGCTCTTTTACTAGCGCCATTTTTTCGCGCGGTCTTTGACTTAGGGACCAGTCATAATTTAAGTTGAAGGAGGGGGTGGAGGAGAAATTAGGGGGCCTTCAATTTTTTTTGGATGGAATATGGGGGGCCTTAAAATGCCAAAAGATGACCTTGGGGGGGTCTTCAAGTTTCTTTTAAGTAGCATCCCTACTGAGCAGCATGATGCTTGAGTATTAAAGGACCTGATTTTGATTCAGTTTTACACAAAGTCCCATATATTGTGTAATACTAAAACAATTTAATCAGCATTTTGACAAAAAGATTTAATGCTCAAATAGTAGGTGCATCAACACAACATCGATTATTTTGTGACACTGAAACAATTTCATCGGCATTTTAACAAATGATTACATGCATAAAGTCATGTTATGCAATCTCACTATCCGAATCATTATTTGTAGATGAGGTTGATGTGGACTCACTGTCTGTCACTGTCAAGGTTTTTGCTATTAGAGCATGTACTGCTCATATAAAAAGCAGTAAGCTTTGGCTGATTATCTTGTTTCTTCCTTGAAGGGGTCCTGCCGGCCTCTAACCTTTCGATGGCTTGTCTTATCTCAATTATAACACAATCACTGATATATCCTTGCTCTATAAGTTGTTTGAGAGGCTCTAGGTGAAATCTCTTTCTCAGTTTAGTGTGAAGTGCTTCTCTGTTGTTAGTTGGCACATTCGGAAGTGACAGTGAGTAAGAACGGTAAAGCAAAGAAAATGTTATTTGTTATTACCAATTGGGTATTATAGTCTTATTATGTAAGAAAGGGGGGGCCCTTAAATCTTTTAACATGATTGAAGGGGGGGTACCTAAAAAACATGGGTGCTATTAGTAGGGGTCTAGAAATAATTTGGGATAAAAAACAATTTCTCCTCCACCCCCCCCCCCCCCCCCCTCCAACTTAAATTATGACTGGTCCCTTACTCTTGTTCCTCGTTCTTTGCTCCTAAACCGCACAGAAACGCTTGCTACGCAGGCTCTTTTACGGCCAGTGCAAAGTTGTTTGTTTTGTGCTCTATAGTGGATTTTCCCAGAAAATTCGGTACTTTGCATAACATTGATTCACTGCCTCCCTCAAATTTTCAAGTTGAAACTAGCCAACAAAAAAGATCAAATTTCGTTTAGTTCAAATTGCAACAACCTGAATTAAGGCCAATACTGTACTGAAAACAAACAAGCCCTTCCACGAACCCCGCGTTGATTACCGACATCCATGCAGTGGGGTTCAGTTGTAACCCTCAGAATTTAATACGCCCGTGAATTGCGGCAAGTGACTCCCGTAAGCAAATTTAAGACAAAATTGAGTCGCCCCAATTTTTTAACACAGTCTCTAAGAAAGCAGCCCGCATTGTTTCAAATTTTAATATTTTATTTAATCGTAGTTAGGTAGATAGACAGTTAGTTAATGGTGATTTTATAATCTGACACAACCCAGCGATAACTAACAACAACATAAGCTCTATTGGCATGACTATAATTATGTAGTTACAGTATTGCAAAAGCTTTAATATAAAAAAAAACAAACAAACAAACAAACAAACAAACTACGCCGGGTCTTGTTGGCTGTGGTTGCGTGTTATTAATTAAAGAATCGCGTTGCTTCCGACTTTCTTTGATCCTGAGATAGTCCGGTGGCTTAGTGCAAAATTTTGGCGAGATCTATACAGAGCGGACAAAAGCACCAAACTTTTGCATGGTTGTAGCTTAGGGCATGTTAGTCAATATTAGGATCGGTGCCCAAAGCTACCTCTTCAGGATTTGCAGCAACTGCTCGCTGAAGTTCCTCAACAACCTTCCATGATGGGTGCCCTGTGCTGAAAATTGCAATCCCTTGTTTTTTGCCATTTTTGACGAAAATCACACAAAAAGGCAAGTAGGTGGAAAAAGAAACTGTATTAATATTATTATTATTGAAACCAATGACTAAAACAAGTCAACTTAATGATATAGCAATTATGATATACAATGGTGGGTACCCTGTGCTAAAAATATCAATTCCTTTTTTTTGCCATTATTTTGATGAAAATCACATGAAGGACATGAAAATAAAAAAAGAAATTGTTTTATTATTGAAACTAATGAAAAAAAACAAATCAGCTAGATGGAAAATCCAAGGAAGATGTTTTCAGACGCGTGATCAGTCCCAAATAAGCCTTTCAAGATGGCGGCTTGAAGGTGTCTTTTCATGAACTGTAAGTATCTGCTAGAATAAATTGCCGTTTTTTAGGGGAAATTGTGCACAATTTGAATCACGACAGGTTTAAGTGAAGTTTTAAGCTCTTCTTGGTGATAAATTTGTTATCGAAAGCCACATTTTCGCTTCACATTTTGTGCCGATTATGAATGACTATACTGAGTTTATTTTCGTACTGGTTAAAATTAATAATAGTAAAAATAGCTTCTTTCGATAGCGCTCATATCCTGAGCACATGGTGCTTTACAATGTTAAAGGGGAAAAATTATATCTCGAGCACGAAATAACATGTATTAAAATCTATTTGCAATTCACAAAGAACAAGAGAAGGAAACAAGAATTCATCTGTTTTAAAATTATTTTGCCTTTAAAGTTTATATATAATGATAATAAGTCATGCAAAAAACTAAATATACATTCTATAAGTATAGGTATATGATCTGCAGATATTGAAATATTAAACACGTTTTACAAAAATATTCACTTGCTCTCTAAAAATTGCGTAAAAAGATATGTTCTCAGTCCTTTCTTTCAACTGGCTAAAGATGTTGACTTGCGCAAATCTAGCTAATGGTAGTGAGTTCCACAGTTTAGGGGGGCACACTGAAAAAGTGTTTTCCCCGTGAGTTTTCGAGGTTGTTCTAAGAGCCGCTGAAATGCGGACCACAAGCTCCTGGAAGGTCTTAGATAAATAAGTCTGTCCTCTAGATAGCTAGGTGGAAGGTTATTAAGTGATTTGAAAACTGACGAAATAAGTTTAAAAACAACATGATAATTAACAGGAAGCCAGTGAAGGTCAAATAAATGATGTGGTTCGCAAAGTTTACGAGTCCGAGTAACGATCCTGGGGACAGTGTTCTGAACATATTATTAAAAGTTCCTTCAAGTGCATTTTCCTGCAATCACAGAGCAAGGAATTGCAATTAATAGTCTGTTTTAGATGTAATAAAGCATGCACAGCAATTTCGCTAGACTCCTGTGTGATACAGTTTCTTATCTTTGATAAGTTCCTGATTTGGTAAAACGATAATCTGAAAAGAATGTTGAGATGTGTGCGTCAAACAGCACGTTGTCATCAAATGCTACCCCCAGGCTTTGTTGGTGGTGGTTCTTGGCCTTGCATTACCCATAATGACGTCGCTAATGGGTGGACGAGTACGGTACATCGCCAAGATAAGCATACAGTGATTTCAGTCTTATCATGATTGAGTTTCAGCTCGTTTCTACACACCAAGATGGAAATCAGTTGGGATCGTTGCCATATTCAGTAGACCTAGGGTGAGAATCGAAAAGAGAGGATCTGGGAAACCCATTAATTTAACGGAACAATTATTTATAGAGCGCTCCTTGACAATGTACTAGAATTCAAGAAAGAGGACTGTGTTCTTGTTGCAATTAAATTTGATATTGAAATCAGTACAGTAATAACACGTGCATGTTACTGAAGTGCAAAGTTGCATCGATCAATCCTGTCACCTTACGTCCAAGTTAGAAAAAGCAAACTAGAAAAGAGAAACAAGCACGTTGAAGCAGAACAGAAAAAGCAAGCTGGAGATTGTGGCACTAAACGAGCTTGTAAGACTGACACTATAGTGGGACTGCAAAGTGTGTGCCTTTGTTTGTAACGAATACAGCTTAATATGAAGTTCAGCAAGTATAAAGAAATGTGTATCATTCTCCACTTCATTTGCTATGTACTCAGTGAGTTCAACAAATGCTTTATTTAATTTCTCGTCTTCCTCGGCCTTCCAAGCTGCTCCACTTTTCTTCTTGCGTTCCTCTGACATGTATGCCTATTTCCCAAGTCAGCCTTTTTAGTACATTTTCAAGGAGCTTTCTATAAATTAATGCTTGTACCTGCGGTTAAACCATTGGGCTTCTCAGATCTTCTTTTGTTGATTCTTAGCAAATATAACAACTATCCCAGTTAATATCCATCCTGGTGTGTAGAAAACATCTCAGCTTCAGAAACCTTTAACTAACCTGAACCAGTAAGTTAATAAACTCAGTATAGTCATTCATAATCGGCACAAAATATGAAGCGAAAATGTGGCTTTCGATAACAAATTTATCACCAAGAAGAGCTTAAAACTTCACTTAAACCTGTTGTGACTCCAATTGTAGACAATGTCCCCTAAAAAACGGCAATTTATTCTAGCAGATACTTACAGTCCATGAAAAGAAACCTTCAAGCCGCCATCTTGAAAAGCTATTTGGGACTGAGTACGCGTCTGAAAACATCTTCCTTGGATTTTCCATCTAGCTGATTTGTTTTTTTTTTTCATTAGTTTCAATTATAAAACAATTTCTTTTTTTATTTTCATGTCCTTCATGTGATTTTCATCAAAATAATGGCAAAAAAAGGAATTGATATTTTTAGCACAGGATACCCACCATTGTATATCATAATTGCTATATCATTAAGTTGACTTGTTTTAGTCATTGGTTTCAATAATAATAGTATTAATACAGTTTCTTTTTCCACCTACTTGCCTTTTTATGTGATTTTCGTCAAAAATGGCAAAAAACAAGGGATTGCAATTTTCAGCACAGGGCACCCATCATGGAAGGTTGTTGAGGAACTTCAGCGAGCAGTTGCTGCAAATCCTGAAGAGGTAGCTGTGGGCACCGATCCTAATATTGACTAACATGCGTCCTACTAAAAGGGACAATTGCAACCAGCGTCAGAATGCCAACGTTTCTCAGCAGCTGGACAAACGTATCTCAAGAAATTCTGGAAACTAATGAGTGGGGATTAATGTGTTGCCAACATTATATAAAGGTGGTTGTAAACAAATACAAATTAAGCCTTATATCAAACCAATATCAGCTTTTATGATCCCCATAGGGTGGTTAGTTATTCCTCAGTGCGGCCTTATCTTTGACTCGTTCAGTACTACCTGGCTGCAGCAGTAAGAACAATGCTAACATATACATTTGTAAGATTTAACCAAGGCTAAAAGCGAAGCTCCCGTTCATAAGTTTATAATTAACTTCAAACTATAAAGTTGTAACCATTGAAAGGAAATCCACTTGGAGTTGAGCCTGCTACAAAATCCATTTGTCAGCGGAGACTGACTTCAAAAAAAAAAACTCATAACCTCGATGGGTCGAAACCTGAGACCGCGATACGTCATGCGATGCTAGTCAGCGGTTGCCCTGTTTTAATAGCTGTCAATTGACCAAGACATGGTTGTGCAATATTAGTTTGCAGGCTCCCACACCAGCTAGAAATTGTGAGAATTTACATTGGTTACCCTGAGGTAAGGACGGACGGGGTGGACGAACGGACGTTCTGTCACGTGCCTATTAAATTCTCGGATGGATTGATAACCAACTTTTCTCAGCTATGAGGCTCCGCTCACTCGTGGAGCTCCGCTATCAGGCATTTACTATTACCTTAGCAACGGTAAGCATAACTTTTAAAAATGCCACTGAACGTATTGGATTCGAAATCAGTGGTGTAGCCGCGAGAGATTACAGAATTTTCTTATTCTTTATTTTGTCTTTTGTGTTGCATGAAGTTAGTTTAATTATTACTTTGTTATCGCGTTTCGCGGTGTTGTTTTTGTTAGCCTTTTCCATATGCGTATTTTTTTTCTGTTATTCTATTTCTTCGTCGCATTGCGTAATCGTTATTGTCAGGTTTCGTAAGTTCATTAGGTCTATTGTTGTTTGTTCAGTTTAGTCAAGAGAACTTGGTTTTATTTTCTTTTCCATTTAATTCAGTCGTTTAGCTGGCTCTGAAGTTGCCGTAGAGATCTTGTAAGTATAATTTTCCCTGTGTTTGTTTGCTCTTTTTGTTATTCATTTGATGTACTTTAGTGGTTTTTGGCAAGTTTTCAGTTCGCGTTAATTAATTCTGTCTTTTTAATTTCCTTTGCTGTAATTTTGTTTTAGTGAATCGTAGGTAAAGACGAATTCTTTTTGCATAGGGTTCATTGATATGAGGTGACAAAGTTAAGTCCATATGCTGAAGCTTTGGATCGGCTGCGAAAGGACGCTCGAAATAAGACCCCACTAGACTCTTCAAACGTCTGCAGTTTAAATTAAAAGGTGAAGCCAATTCCTCCTGAAATGCGATGTTCATACTGTGATTTCCATTAGAACGTATAATAACCAATTAAGCCATAAGATTATTATCATAAACTCAGCTCAGAAAATACTTATTTTCTTATAATGAATGCTAATAAAAAGAAATCTGTTGAAGAGAAGGAAACACCTCGGGGAGAGAGAATAAATTGAGCAGCAAGAGAATGGGCTACTAGGCTGCAAGTAATCAGTTAGTAGGACAGAGCGCTAGCCAGTAATGTTGCTGCGGATTGTCTAAGAAAAGCGAAAAAGTGATTGATTATTACTGCTAAGTCATAAAATTTTATATACAAACAACAGAGGATTTGGTATTTCTTAATCAAACAGTAGGTAACCAAATTCATTGGTTCTTTATAACGCAAAAGAAATAGCCCTACCGTGTTAGCGCCCATCAGTTGTTGAACTTACACTCAAGAAACTCAGACAGGGAACCATGCAGATACTCGTCCCTCGTTTTTTTAATGAGCCAAATAGTGAAAGAGACAGGGAGGGTGATTTCATTTCTTTAGAAAAGGAATTGAATTAAGAATATAATATGCCATTTTTAGTTCGTTGTTATTGGCGAGAGTTCTAATCTTCTTGGTGAAAAGTATCAATGTGCTCAGTCTGTCATGAAAGCGCGGACAAAGAGAGCAAGTTCTTTGAATGATAAGACTTGGAAATAAAAATTTAAGATTTGTTCTCAGAGTCATACTGTTGACCTTGCTGCTATCACAGAGAGTCTTAATCTTATCTTGGTTAAAGTGATAATGACTTGTTTACCCTTTAATTGCTGGTATTACAGTCCAAAGAATAAATCCCTAAGCAATTTCATTTTTCATTATATGTACTATATCTACAACCGGCTAAGGCTGCCTTACCTCAATCTGTCTTTGAAACGTTAAACGTCACGCATTTCTCAAAACTAAAGTGTTTTGCACGCAGTGAGGGTGAGTTAAGTTTCTACGTTAACCCATAAAGAAAATCAGTAGTTTCAAAAGGGAGCTCAGTTAACAAGCTGGCACTCCGCTACAAACCACCTTTTGGAAACGAACCAGCTCAGCGCTCTTTTTAAAAGTTTTTCTTTCTTTGTTTAATTTTTCGTGATAAAAAGATTTTGTAGCTTTGTACCTTGTAAAAATCTAAAGGAAAAAGTACTTTTTTAAGCTAATGAATCGAATGAGATGGCTTTCAGATCAATTAGCTTCAATTTAAGCATTGTGTATGTTGAACACTCCACCACGAAATTAATCTCGGACCAGCTGAACCATGGCTGATCTTGTCTTTTATGAAAACAACTCAATTCGTCTTCCCTTATATAAATATCTGTTGGCTTTCCTTGTTTGTTTTTTATGCCTTAATATATGGGTATTTTTAAAGAAACAATACAACTTTAAATCTAAGAGTATTTAACATGGAAATTCGTATACAAACTGACAGAAAAACTTTGACCGTTGGGTACTCACTTCTCTAAGCTGTTATTAGTTCTCTAGGGCAGCAAAGCGTACGGTCCTTATGTTTTAACCTCAAGAGACTTAATGTTGGAACCATTTACTGATAATTAGCTGGAGCCCATGTAGCCTGCGAACAAGCTCCCATTATTTGGGGGAGTCGCGAGAGGTCACGTGAGACCAGCACGCAAAAGGAGACGCGGGTACGAGTATCCTGGGTACCAGATTTCTTTTTCTCGCGTGCGGCGGAAATTTTCGTTGTTGGCTGAAGGCCAACACATCTTCGGTGGTAGGCCGAAGCCGCGAGAAAGACTTGATTTAAGCCGGAAACCGCGCTAGAAAAGTTCTCTGGCACTCTGGGTAGAGTACGAGGGGCGGGGAAAGAAAGAGAGAGCTTGCAACGATCTCTCACAAATTTTCATTTCCACCCCGCAAACCTTCGCCGCTCAGCCGCGCGTGTTCTGACCATAAATAAAGAGCTTGCTAGCAGGCTAATATGTTGGTTACCAAAGTGAGCTCTCAATTTGACTATGGCCACCTTATGGGCTGAAAAAGTAAAATTTATGCTACAACTGTACTTGATAGCTTTCAGGACCGAAAAGGCATAAACCTTAAAATGATCAACAATTACCAAGACATTGGACTGTATAGCATGAAATATAGGAGCAATAAAAGAACAGAGCGAACGAGGAAGACATGCCCTCTCCCCTCGCGTGTCTTTCTCGCGCGCCTCTTTCACTTGGGCCCAAATGACATTCATGGGTCTGCTACGAAGGCTACCAAGATGTCATTATTTTGTTCTTCTTTCAGGCCTCTGCTATGGCACAGATTGTTCTGCTCTTTTTTGGCTCACTTTTACTGGCGTTATCCTTGTCTCAGGAAATGAGTCCAAGGTGTCTTCAACTGGCTGTACAAAAAAAACAATGGCTGCAGTGTTCCTGCAGGCTTATGGGCTCCCTACAAAAATACTTTTACTCCCGCTTGTTACAAACATGATTTCTGCTACTTCTGTGTAAGTATTGCCTGTTTGGTAAATACTAACTAGAATTACATATCTCAAACTCGTGAAACTCGGTGAAGTTGAGCCTAGCACCCCTCAAGTTAAGCCGTGTCGGGCAAGGTTAGGAACTGGACAGATGACCCGCCACGAATATCGCCAACTTTCCCGTCGTTGAAAGCTGAGAGCTCCGTCCTGGTAGTCCGTTAACGAAATAGCCCGCTTCGCGGAAACCGCCTGTGTATACCAATGATCTAGAAGATGCGTGGGCCGGCTACAACTCAGGCTATTAACGAAACTACTTTAGCCAAATCACGTCAAAAAATAGATCCTCTGAATTCTTAAATAATAGGCAAATAAGGATTGTCAAGAGAGATGGGATTGTCTATGAATTGGGTAATTAAACGTCATGTTCCTTTTGTATTGTTTGTTTCCGGACAGGGTCACCACTTTGGATGGACGCGGACGCAATGTGATAGCACATTCGAAAGGGACATGCACAAATTGTGTGAGAGCCACAGCAATCGCAGAAAGCGATTGATTTTCTCCAAAGAACGGCGTTGTAGGACTGCCGCTAAAATGTACTTTTTGGCGCCTAAAACTGTAGGCAGCCGTTACTGGGTAAAACTCTCCCCTCCATGGTGCCGCGATGCCGAGAATTGTGGAAATCCCAACATTTCCCTGCGGTAGACCAAAAAAATGTTACTTAAGACTGAAATGTAACGAAATGTTGCCAAACGGAAGTTAATAAACAACTTTTGTGGTGTGCTTAGTTTCGATACAAAGTGATTCTTTCCCTATACTCTTTCAGATACTACAACTAGTGAAATCCTTACACTTGTCCCGGGGGGGTACTCCCTTATAAGGGCTTAATGGGGACGTGCGGCCAGTTAGGGTATGTTTTTCGGAATTTTTGTCTTAAACAGGGTATCGAATTTATCATTTTTTGTCTTAATCAGGGTATTGATCTATCAATTTTTGTCTGAAACAGGAGAAAATGTCTTAAACAGGGTAGGAAAATCAGCGATATTTGTCTTAAACAGGGTCAGGGTATGAGTGGCCGCGCCGCACCTCCCCACCCAGGGATATATCGAGTACGCCCCCGGGAACCTTGTAAAGGCACCCGTTTAGGGCAGAGCTTCCCTGATTACGCCATTATAGGGGGTATTGTACAGTACCACAAATGTTCCCCGACCGCAAATGATCGCGAGAGGAAAATCGGAATGGATTGTACTCATTCCACAAGTAATTACATTACTCCTCCCTCGGATCCTTTCATGTATTTGTTAATCTTCCTGATTTCTTTGTTGGTATGAACTCCTTCGAACTCTTAGCTTAATCGAAGCTTCATTCACGGTGGAGCACAAATAACAAAAACAGTCTGAACTGAACAGAGTCAGTATTAACGGGGTTTGACTGTAATCTTATCCTGACCATCCCCCTCCCCACCGTAATTTTAGAATGGTGAATTATTTGAACCATTTTTTTCCTTTTACAAAGTGTTTGAAGAGACTAAAGAGAGTTCTAACGCAAGCCGACGCAGTAAGAATCTAATTTGTTTTTGAATTCCCACAATCAGGAAAGAGTGGGGATCTTGTCTCCAGACTTGACGTTAGTTCTTCCTCCTTGAAAAATATATTAAAGTGCATATAACGTAAACATTATGTAAATAATCTGGAAAAAAAGTCATATAAAGGGAATTTTAATCTCAACAATCTTAAATTTGTTAAAAAATCCATCTAGCCGTTAGAAAGTTATTAGCTAATTTGTTAAAGTAGACCAAAATGTTTGAGAACCGCTAAGAAGAGCGCCTTGATACATGTTAATCAATTTCCTTCTTTCTAGGAAGGCTGAAGCAAACTCCATGATCTTTCACACACGTTTTTAAAAATATTGAAACTACGATGACGTGAAATTGCATGTCAAAAGCACTTCGTCTTTTATCATAAAAACTTCATCCCAAAATATCTCGATACAGATTTCGCTTAAACTTCACGAACATCGAGACGGCTATTGGAGACCATCATTGGAGGAAAAAGCGCCTGTGAACGATTTTGGAAGAACAGTTCCTAGTGCCGTAAAGTACTGCTTAAAGTAAAACAGGTAATGGCGTCATTCCGTTGCTATGATAACTCCGATGTCATTGCAACTCTGATCATAACAAATTTTGATCTTCATCTAACACAAGTGTGGTGGCAAACGACTACAAACAAAGCGAGAAGTTTTTCTGACAGTCAGCCGGTGAGCGGTGCTTCTCACTCAACAGTCTCAGTTTGTCACTACATGTATTTTACGAAGCATTCACAACAGGACTTTTTGCTTGCTTTTATTGACATACCGAAGTAGTGGACAAGGCACAAAATTTACCTTTTCAATGCGCAAGAATCTCATTTACTTTCGCCGGAATACATTAACGCCGATGACGTCACGCATGCCAATTTCGATAGGATGATGTCATAGTTTATTTTGAGTTAGCAAGGAGCAAGTGACGTCAGAATACCCTAGGGGTTGACGTCATCAAATAAATGTTGAGATCATAATCTATAAATAGAAAAGTGCTGTCATGTCCCCACTTGATCATGATGTCAAAAAGAAGGATGATGTTAAAAGAAGGAAAAAGGCGGTTAGGCGAATGCGAAATCGTACTGAGTTTTCGCGCAAAACATTAAAACGAGGTCGAAGCGAAGCGAAGCGAACAACTGTCTGTCAATCAAAAACGTCAATCTTCTCGTCAATCCTCTTTCGAGGAAACGACTAACTATTGAAGTCTCAGCCCTTGATGAGCGTATGGTTTTGTCAATTCACACTCCGTTAAAGTCTGTTATTATTCATTTAAAATATTTTCCCAATTCTGATTGGCTGAAAGCACACGCATAATTCACCATAACTAGCTACCGGTGATCAAATTTGGAAGAATTTTGCGTTTAATGAACCGATGACGTCTCAGGCGCTGATTTCGAAAATTCACTGTACGCTTTCGGCCAATTAGAAAAGAGATAGTGAGTTGAGTTGAATAATAATCAGGCCTACCAGGTATGTGGCGCTGCACTCTGCTTTGAAATATGTCTGCATGATTTTTAGTTATGGGACGGTGTTTTACTAGTCTTCATTTACGTTTTGGCGAATTATTGCTGAGAAACATTTGGGTCTGTGTCAACACAAATCCCACTAGGGATGCCTTCTGTGTGCCATTTCTCCTTTGCTACAATTAGGTTTCAATTAGGGCAAGAAAGCTTTTGATACGACTGTTTGTGTACAAACTTCTTCAAAGTTTACTTAGCTGACAGAAAATACTGTGCATCGATAATGTGCCGATCATAATTCTGAGCAGTGGCGGTACTTTTTGAGATTCAAAAAGCCATTATAAAAACGTATGGATAAGTCTCAGAAGAATCAGTCGTGGTATTAGTGTGGGTCTAGTTAAAAAGAGACTACCGTTCAATTCAGAAAATCGTTGCGATCTGTAGGAGCCGCAGATAAACATCCCAACACGTCAATAGTATTCAAGATAAAGGAAACTGGCGAGCACTTTGTAAAAGACCCGCTCATAGAAGAAAAGTTAGGAACACAAGGCACCCCGGCTTCTTGGATCAACGGTTTCAGATTTTGCTTTGAGAGAGCCTTTTTGCCAAGCCACAAATGGGTCTACGAAGGATAAAAACAATTCCTTAGAGCCCTTTTTGTTCTTTTTTTGCCGAAGACTGCCAGTGTATGTCAGATCAGTTAGATCGGATCCGCTGCAAGCGCATGCTAGGCATACTTTTGGCCAGATCTTATAAACACTGAATGATCCCTCACGGTTTCCATTTTCAGGGATCTGTAGAACTGGACGCTTTATTACCTGATTTTATTCAATCATTTTACGAAATCTGAGCAACCAATAGTAACTGAACGGTAAGAAATATCTTACTGAGGAGAAATCTGTTTTTTTTTTTAATTTTGATTTTCTGATTGCTTAGCTGCTATTAATCTTTCCGTTAATCAATTTGAAACAGTCGTTATAATTTTTGAGGGAGGATTGAAAATAGAGTTAACTGAGAATATTAAGTGAGCTGTCTCATTTTATCCACCTACAGAAAGAACAGCACCTGAAAAGAGTAAAAGTTTTCGTTTCCTCCACGAGTTTAAATTTCTCACTTGATTCTATTACCCTACAAAAAGCTTTGTGAAGACCGTTGTTTAATAGAGAAAACGTTTTCATAAAAACACTCGTAAAACTAATACCTAATACAAGTGGGGAACCACCAAAACAAGTTATAACAAATTGTTCACATAAAATAATAAAGTTAACATCGAATCTTACTAACTGGCATTGTCAGTCTTCCCCCGTTTTCAATTCAGAGTCACGTGATAACGATGATCCAAGTCTTGGCCCTCTATGTACTGCTGTTGCTACTGTCTTTGCTCGCTGAAGGAGCAACACAGACAAACTCGTCCTCGTGTCCAGTTCACATCAATGGCCGCAGCATTCTTTGCGATTTTCCGTTCATCTACAAGACAAAGTTCATTTCCCCTTGCAACAAGCTCGATGTCTGTTATAGGTGTGTAAGTTTTAAGCTTACAACAAACGTACAATGTATCGAAAGGCGATGGGTGCTATAGCTCAGAGAGTTATATAAGGGTTAAAACTTCTTATTGCGTTCGCTTTGTTTCTTGCCAAAGAGTAACTCTATAACCGCACAGACTCTTTTCGTTGGCTCTGACGCAGGACTAGTCCTGTATAGGTCGGCGTTAGATACCAGTTACCGTTGGCTACCTTATCTTAAACAACTCTGTTCACATAACCAATTAGTTGTATTTAAGTCCCAACTTCGCAGCCCCACAGTATTTTAAAAACTGGCTTCTCTATTTGGTCGTCATGGTAACCCTGCAATTACTCCCAAGGATTCATTATTATTCCCTCTCAGTCGCATTATAATCAGTTGTAATAACAGTTTCTAGTCTCTGAACAGAGCCAGAAACATGGTTGGACCAGGGATACGTGCGATAAAGCATTCCATAAAGACATGGACAAAGCGTGCGAGAACAGCTCTAAAAGAAAGCGATTTTTCTCAAAGTCTACAACTGGATCAAAAACCTGGTAGTGACCGTGAGTGACAAGGTGAAGCGTTGTAAGGCAGCTGCTGACATCTATTACAAGTCTGTCTACCACCTTGGGCATGCGCAGTTTGAGAAAGTTTCACCTGCCTGGTGCAGCTTGCCATTCGCCAAGAAACTTGGTGATCCTAGCATTGTATTGGGAGTATAGGATTATGGAGTGTCCTTTTAACTTATTAAACTGTCTTTGTAGAAAAAGATGTAATACATTCGCAGTATGGGGAAACCGTTCTTACTTTGGGAATAAAAGCAACCAAATGCAAAAAAGGTCTCCTTGTTGGTTTTAACTGATCGGTTGTAAAATTTTTACTCAATCAAATGATTTTTTACATTTGAACTAAAAACTTTAGTAATTGCCATCTAATCCTTTCCCTGTCTTGTAATAGACCAATTTCGATAAATTAAATTCATACATGGCTTTGAGGCTCCGGGGAATAAAACAAAAGACATTGCGCAGAATGCGTATTGTTCTCGGGACACTTACTTCCAGTTCAACAAAGTTCGTAGATCTGTCATATTACGCGCAATTATGCAGAGACTCTATGAAAGCGCTTCAGCCATTGGTTGTCAAGAATGCACGACGAAGCTCATCAATATGTTGTAGGTGGCAAACTAAACAATGAATGCAGCACGCTATTGTTTTCTCCTTTTAGCTCTTTTGTTTCGCAAAATCGCGAATCCATTGCTGAGCTTCAAGATGATTTCTCCTGTTTTATTCCCCCAAACCTCGCAGCCACGTATGAATTTTAAGTTATCGAAATTGGTCTAATCGGAACCGCCCATGACTATTATGCTGCAGGCTCCATTTTAAGGCGTACGAGCCCTCATCGTCCAAAAGAAATGTTTAGCGGTGAAAGTGAATAAAGCCAATACCGCTGATCCAACCTCGTCCGCAGGGGTCCCTTTTTATTTGTCCCCATCCCCACCGCTGACCAAAAAGACCGCGGCCTCTGAGAGCGGGATTGCACGATAACATGCACATCGGGTAGGGATATTTTTGCTAGGACAGAAATTTAGCGGTAAGTTTTCAAAGGTTTGATTTTCCTGTATTTTCCGTTTCATTGTCAGAAGCACACAGCATGAGCAGCCGAATAGGTAAATTCAATGAACTATGATGATAAAGTTGGCCCCAGTCTTTCCGGGAGTTTTCCAGGCAGCCCATAAAGATCAAGAGGAAATACTATAGCATAAAGTGCCTCAAAATCACTCAAACGTATATATATATTTAAAACCAGTCAGACTTTTCATTCCAACCTTGCCTGATTGCTACAAAAATAAAGGAACGTGGCATTCCAATCTTGATGTATTACTCTCAACCCGTTGACGAAACTCCAACATATCATATTTGACATGAAGACAAAAGGCTTTGACGTTAACGACGTTTTTGTAGTCCCTCTCCCGAAAAAGGCTCAAACATTCCTGCCATACTATTCACGGAGAAAATGCCCGGATGTTTGCTATAGAAACCGACAAACGGCCGCGGTTGTTAAGTTTTGTTTGTACGATTTTCTATTTAAATGCATGCTTTCTTCTACCCTGGTCCCAGAAGTTTTTCTTACTTTTCAGCCGCTATTTTTTTTCGGCGGGCGTAGACCGCGAAAACACAAGCCGTGTAGCTTACGAAAAGGCTTTCAGTTTGTTGCTCGGTGATACTTTGTTCTTTTTCATTCTAAGAGACTTAAACCATACAAGTCATTAAATCCAAAAATTGATGGTGTGAACATCCAAGAAGTTTCCACGGTCAAATACTTAGGTGTCACTTTTGACTAAAAAATCATGTTAATGAACTCTGCTTAAAACTATCGAAAACTGTAGGTATATTTTCCAAATTATTATGCTTTATTATTCCCTTATTTACCCCTTTCTTACTTATGGTATTCAAGTTTGGGGTCTCACATACCCAACCTACCTAAAGCTAGTAACTACTTTGCAAAAACAAGTCATCAGAATAATGACTTTTTCCGACCCTAGATCTCATTCTGAGCCATTGCTGAAGTTTCTCAGACTCCTAAAATTCTCTAATATCATTCATCTTGAAATTCTCTCTTTTGTTTATGAGTGGTACCATAAACTAAGCCTTTCTTGTTTTGTTTATTATTTTAACCCAGAATCTTCAATTCATTCATATAATACACGCCAATCAAAGAGTGATAATCTGTTTGTTAAATCTGTTCAAACCACTCAATACGGCATTCGTTCTCTCAGTTACACTGGTCCAAAACTTTGGAATTCTTTATCTATTGATGTTAAGAAAATCAGGCCGTTATCCAGTTTTCGTCAATATATCAAGAATTCTGTTATTGATGGTTATAATACTATTATTGATTCCTAATGTTTTACGATTATATTATCTTAACTACTATTTAATTAATGAAGTAATACTTTTTATCTAAAACAACTATTTTGTATCTATATTCCTTCTACTCATATTCTTGTTTGGGTCACCTACTGGGTTAGTTCCACGAACTATTTAGGTGTCCCAAGCTCTGCACAATGAACCTACAACTGGAATTCTCTTTCCCTTCACAATCTCTCGATTTTATATTTTATAGCACTAATTTGTATTAATTATAATTATTCTGTGTGAGTTTAAATAAAAATTGACTTGACTTGACTTGACTTGACTTGACTTTCGACCTCAGAAAACCTCCCGCCGAATAATGAGGTCAAAATGTCTTCGAACAACATTCATGTCAATTCGATCTTTACCTTGTTCACGTGCATATTACATGCACTACGCATGTAGTATTTTACAAACAATTTTGCTCAAACAAAATTTACCTCAAGAACAGCGGTGAGAGACATCCCCACAATCCCCTCAGTAGTTCCAATTAAACGAACCAATTAAATTGATTTGCGTGTATATAAAAACATCAACCAGCAAGAAGCGCCCGTGGGTCAAATCCTGTCCCTATGGTCTGCATGAAAGTGAGATTCAAGGCCAAGGTAATTCGAGGTTTTCTCTCCCTCCTCGCCGCTTCGCGGCTCGCTTTCACTCACTCGGAAAAAAATGACAAGAAAAACCCCTTGGACCATGGTAACTTTCCCCCGTCATGCCCCTAAACTTCGATAAACTCGATGTTCCTCGTCGCTCGTGAGGGAAATCCGAATTAAAATGCACAAGATAACAATGAACGATCCGAAAATGACAAGTTTTATTTTGAATGTTAAATTGCTACAGTGTGGCCAACAGAAAAAACACACTGCTTTATATAAATCAAAGGGTGCCTATGGCTAACTCGTGGATTAATAATTTTAAAAACGAAAGCTGATAATGAACTTGCAATTAGTCTACCGGTATTATTTAAGTCTGTCAAAAACTGAAAATACGTAAAAAAAAAAAAACTAATTATAAACTAAACTAAGAAAACTTGACAAAAGCAAAACGACCCCCCAAAAAAGAAAAATTCCCGGGGGTGGGGACTCTTGAGCTGTCAAATCCCCCGGGGTGGGGACAAAAAAAGAGGGCAAATTCCCCGTCCTCCGTCAACACCGCAACATTTTTCATTGATCGCACAGTCGAATAGTGCCATTTTAAGCATTTTAATGTGCGATTTTTTGTTTCAATTAACGTCTTCCTTTGTAATAACGCTAGGATTCTAATTAACACTTCGCGACGCAACGATATGCACCAGTTTATGGTTTTAGTATTGATATAAAATTGTTCACATTAAAATTAATAGAGCGTTGTAAAGTTACATGACTGTTATGAATAGTTTTATAAATATGAACATGAAAGGATGTTCTTCAAATAATATCAACAGAAATTTGTTTCAACAACCAAAAACGTTGATTCACATCGATAGCTACAATTTCGCTATGTAATTCTGGTTTGATAAGCAATGAAGAAATGCATGCATAAAATCGAGAACATGCCTTTACAACCCTCTTCAAGTTATTCCTGTCCTTTACAGATGAGCCAGTCTGCTTTTTTTCCAGTGAAACCTGCGTAGTTATATTCTGATAGGAAACCGCGAGCGTCAAAAGCTCGGGAATGGCCCGGGGGTTGGCAAATGCCCGGTCCCCGGGCAGTGTAAAATTTGCAAATGCCCCATCCCAGGGACTAAAAAGGCGGGTAAATGCCCCGCAGTAGCCCGGGGGCGGGGCTGGGGGCGCGGGTGGAATTGACTGATGCATAACGTGTAAGGTCATCGCACTTCTATTGTGCAATGGTACCAAGTGTTGAACATCAGTGGAAAACTACTTATGTTTAACGTTTTTTCCCATAAAATTCTGACGGTAGACGCTGTTTGAGGGTACTAAAGCTTTTTTTAATTAAGCTATTTTTCACATCTTAAATTACCCTGCGTCGCAGTCGCGCAATCGGCTAATCTGTCATTTTAGTCTCATCTGATCTGACGGGTCACAATTAAGCCGGTTCAAACCCTTGCCAAGCCAGAAATAATAATTATTTCTTCCTCATAATTATTCCTTTCCCCTGAAAGAATAAATCAAAGAACTCGAAGACATCTCGAACTAATTCAGAAGCAACTTCGGGGCATTCGGAAGCAACTTCCAGACCTCCGGATGCAACTTTGAAACATTCCTGAACTGCTCGAATCCTTTACTTCACACTCTGCCGAAGTAATAATTGTTTAAGATGCGGTTTCATAGTTTTACTCTAAATAATGATCCTCTTGTGTTGCTATTGATAAAAAAAAAAAAAAATGAGAATGAGCTTAAGCAGTAAGTTAAATAAACAACACGATGAAACTACAAAGTGTGCGGACTTGTCGGAATCATAGCTATGTCGGAATTTAAAAGCTAGCGATTTCATGAGATTCCACGATAAACATTATATTTACCCTGGACAAGAATCTGTAAAAGACGCATCCCACGTAAGAAAATAGACTGTTCAGCGTCTCTTCAGGATCATTTTGATTGAAAACATTGAGAAATTTTCCTTTGACTGAAATTATGGTCTAGAACTGGGGCGTCTGGGGGCTTCCCCACTTCCGGTATGCTTCCATACAGTAAATCGTTGCCGTAGTAACATGGATGACCTAAGACGGCACAAAAATTTCGCTTTCCCTAGGGTTCAGCGACCGTGGGGAGGATTGGGTGGGGAAAAGGGAGATTTTAAAAGCCCCCCAAATTTTTGGAGATGGTCCTACTTTGTTTATTCTTACTAATTAGTTTCTCATCTACTGTGAGAAACTAAAGCCCGAAACATCAGAACTTGCTAACATGACGTTTATAGGGTAGGAAACGGTACGAAATTTTAAAAAACACACAGACAACTCTTTGTGAGGTGTGTTAGACATTGGCTGTTTATGTGCTTTTCAACCGTTTTATCGATCTTATGGTAAAATCCAATACAAATCCTTCTAATCTGGCTTCGAATACGCTGTTGTGAGTCTGGCTACCCTGTGATGGGGTTGGAAGTTGTTTTGCCATCATGGAGATGGTTTATTCCATCGAGAGGACATAGTTAATTGAGTGGAATGGTTATGAAACCCGTCAGACTCCTTTGTTATATGTTTTTGTGGACCTGAAAGTGCACAACGTTCAAAAGAATTCCTATCATTTTGATTGTATTGACCAATAAAAACGTTGCGTTAATTTATTCCGTAACAATTTGCCAACAGAAAACAAAGGATTGTGCACTTTCACGGTGCTTTGAACATAAACTGCAGGACTGTTGTTTTTATCATTGATGTTTGCCGCTTTTCATAACCAGTCTCCTCTAATAACTATGGAGAGGAGGGTTAAATGGGGTATGCAAATCCGCCGTTAAAATTTCGCCCTGAATTCAAAATTCGGGCAAAAATGTTCTTATTACCAAGTCCAAAATCCAGCTAGGCCCAAAAAGTGGATGAATCCGCAATCCACCGCAATTGCAGGATCCGGAAATCCGTTAAATTATATCTCGCTTTAAATCCGAAATCCGGGCAAAAATATTTTCAAAATCAGCCAATCTGCTCGCCTATTCCGCCCCTCCGTTAAGAGTGTAGCTAAATGTCGTGGGTCGTGGGTAGTGGGTAGAGGTCGTCGGTCGTGGGTGTGGGTGTGGGTAAATGTCGTGTGTAAAAAAATGTCTTCCAAAAAAGAAAAAATTAAAAAGCAAAAAGTTGCAAAAATCTCCGGGTACATACCAGTCCTATTCCCCTTTCCCGCGGTCAGCAAAACAAATTATCGAATCCTCTAGTACATACGGGCACTAAAAAGGCATTTAGGTGAAAAATAAAAGAAACTCTGTACACTATGTAGACCTGAAGCAGGCTAAAGAAAAACCTTCGTAACGTAAGAGACCTAAAACTTCTTTAAGAAACACTTCTATCCAAAAATGTGAAATACCTCAAAATTGTCCTTTTCCCCTCCCCTTTCTCACTGTGATCGCATTCCATCGTGTTTAAAAAAATCTTTGCTGATCACTGGAATTGTAGATCGAATAAAGATTAATAGTGAGCAGCCATTTCCATTCAGCGAGTCAGAGCTGTCCCATACTTTCTGCCAATTGCAGGTATAATTTACCTCTGTTTCGTTTATTTCGCGGCGATAGCTCTGGTACGGATAAAATCTTCATCGGCAACATGTCTTTTATACAGTTATGTTGTGAAAGGGGAGCAAAGTCCCACGTAGCTTAGGAAATATCAGGAAGTGGACGAAGAAGAGGCCGTGACGAACAAGGCAATCAAGGAGTTGGAGATTTTCGTTTCATAAATATTTTACAATTGTTTTCTATTTATTTCCTTTTTTCTATTACTTTACTTTATCATTTTTTTTCTATACTTTTTTTTTACCCACGACATTTAGCCACACCGACATCCACGACCCACTACCTACGATCCACGACATTCAGCTACACTCCTCCACAACAGCCACTTTTTTTGTCACGGCGGACAGTCCATATATTGGCTCTTGTTTAAACCTCTCTACAACGACAACGGCCACTAAAGCGTATCCCCAACTGCCAAAATAACCTCTCGACAACGGCCAACCTAACCCTGACAATTGTCCATAAAACAAAGAAAACCAATAAATTATATTACCCCGGGTATGACCCTACTTTTCTGGCCATTTCAGGCCACCAAATGTTCCATTTTCTCCGCGGGATAAAACTATAAACTCACACATTTTATCACAACTTGGTTGGTCAACATTCGTTTTCATACGAAACGTCCAAATGTTATAAAAAATGTAAGTTTAAAAATAGTTTGCTACGGGGAAACCTGCATGCCAAGCTCATACAAGTAGTCAATGCACAGAGCAATATGGAACGTTCTAAACGTGATGAGTTTTATTTTGAATATTTAAGTCTTTTAAGTAGGCCTAACAACAGGTTTCTTAGTTCTATCTGAAGAAAAGCAAATAACTATTTAAGTACAAGAATACAAAGGCTTCTGTATCTTACTGTAATTTACCACTACACTAGGTATACAATGACTTTCAAAACCTGCAAAGCCCTTCTTTTTTTGGCTTTTTATTTCTTTAAAATTGTTTAATTTTCCCTTAACCTGTCATATAAATTTTCCGTTTTTCAAGAAATTGTCTAGTAATCTGTGACCTTTTACGAGAAACTTTGATCACTTGTTTTCACATTTCCAGACAAAAGTAGAGGTTTCAAAAGAATTCTTCAAGAAAAAGGAAACATCACATGACAGGTTTACAAACAATTAAGCAATTCTCTTTTGGTTAAATCTAGTTTATGTTTAATACTATATTGAACTGTTTACATAAGAACTTATACAAACCTCACGGAAGGGCTACAAGCTGTTAGCTAAATACGGCGGGTTTGAAATATTTTCATTCGGCATTAGAAACTATTTACGATACATATCAAAAAAATAATTCATCCACAGAAGGTTACATGATTTACACAAAGAAAAGACTAAATAAAATTTACCATATCCATAATTGTGAATATATTCCAAATAGAGAATATATAGTTCTCAACATAATACTACAGCACAATAAAACCGTTACAAAACAATGAAATGTACAAAGACATTTACAGTTGTTTCTGATCCAATATGACCAGACTTGAATTGAATTGTTACTTCGCACATTAACTATGAAGCTCATTTGAGTTTACAGTTTTCCCAAAAATAACCTGTTTCAAAAATACATTTAACTATTCTATACACTTAACGCAAAGTAAAGCACTTTTCAACAGGCTTTGGACAAAATTAGTTAAAATTAAACTATACTGTAGTATTACCATGATATGAATAGATAAGTACGACACTCTCACTCCTAAATGAAAAGCATTGCTTGTAGCAACCATGATTTCCATATACCAAACTATGAATGACAATCAATAAATGTTAAAACTACGAGTTTACCACTACCTTTTAATCACTTATTACACCAAAGCAATTTAGAATACTAACAAACTCTGTTGGCCGAGAAAGAATAGCATTCAAATCCACCCGAACAGACGGAAACAGACAGCAAGTCCAGGACAGATTTCGCCAGCGTATTCTCTGGGAGTCACCATCAAAGGATTCAAAGCACTTTACCCTTTTTCAAGTGGTCATCGGAAAATTTTGTTGCCAATCCTTAACTTTTTCACACTGGCTGATGTTGGCTTGAAGCAAGATTATACATCATCATTGAGGTAAATTATCTTAATCACAAAAATTAAACACCATAAGAACCCTCACCCCAACAAGCTTCTGTGTTTTATACAAATCCTGTGGGGTATGGACTACCAAGACTATTGCAAGTATGGTTAGGTGAAATGACTGAAGGATAAACACATTTGTACACAAGAGACAACGACAACCTAAAAACAAACAAACAAGAATAGTTGTTTAACACAATGTAGGTGCCGTTTTACAAACGTCAACAAATTTATTTTCAAAACAGCTTGGTTCACTGTTACTAAGTATATTTAGTAACTGAAAAACTGGATGACAGCGAAGGAGCAAAAGGAATCAAGGAGGTCCATTAGTTAATGTTCGGGCATAAAAAAAAACAATTCTTGAAGAAACTCAACGCTGAAGTTTTTATGAAAAGATATCCGCCAAACCACCGTCATTGACTTCATGGTAATTTCAATGTTTCTCTCGAAGAATTTTCACAAATTTGAGAGCGAACGCTTAGAGGAAGAACTAGGCTATGCTATTGCATTGTTCTCTCAGACAAAAAACTTTGTTCCTCACTGTGGGTGTACACCAGTGACATACTGGGGGGTAGTCCTGGGTGAAACTACTTACACCTATTCCAGGAGGGAGAAGTTAGGCACTTAATGATACAAAAATGGCAAAAGCAAAGGCCGAATGTATCCTTTTTGGGACGTAACGAGCTTATAACTACCTCAGTAAATCAGCCAGGCAGGTTTCCATCAGTAGAAAGTGGCGCTTAAGTCAAAATGGAAAGAGATTTGGCACGAGCCGCAGTCTACGTCCTGCGAGGAGGTAAATGACGTGAAATCGGTTGATCTGATGTCAGTCGGAGTCGTCCGATTCGAAGAAATAGTTAGCCGTTAACAAGAAGCGTTCTTCCAAATCAGGAGCATCTAACATTTCATCTTTAGATGACGAGTTTGGAACGTTGGCCCTTGAAGGGATTCCCCCTACCGGCTGTAGTCTTGCCTGAATTGTATCTACCATGCCTTTCGGCGGTGCCGTCAAGAATTTCGAAGACAATGCACGTTCGAGCTTGCAAAGATTTATCACACATACTCGATCTGCAGATGAAAAACAAATAGCTTTGTCCTCTTCAGGCGACACGGCCATGGAGACGATCTTTTCTTCCCCATGTGTAATCCTCACGAATCCAATGGCTTTTGATTCGGCAACATCCCACAGGAATACCATTCCATCAATGGCATAGGATATAAGGTAACGATTTACTTTTAGAAACCTGCAGAATTCAATTTTACCGAGATGACCACGTAAGATTTGCCTAGAGGAATGGATATTAACTAAAGACAGATTGTAGACAAAGATTAGGTTCGCGATGCAGCAAACTAGAAACTCGCTGTCCAGCGAAACAGTGCACTGACTGAACCTAACTGGATTGTAAAAACTCCCCACTTCCACTCTTTTCAGTAAGCAGCAAGGATGCTTTTGGAACTTCCAGACCTCAAATTCGTAGTAACCACACAGTATAAGCTTACCCATATCGGGTGAGAGGCAAAAACAATCTACAGTCTGTAGTAGTCCTGGTGATTCAAATGACTCTAACATCGCTTGTTTTCTAACATCCCAAACATAGAAATGCGAGCCCTTGAAGTCGTCCTGAATACAAACGAAAAGTAAGCCGCTATCAGCGGTAAAGTGCAAACAAGCATCCATGATACCAAACTTGTCCTCAAAAACTGTACAATGAAATCTTTTAGATTCTGTTAGGTTGTGTAGCGTTAATTCGTTTTTGTACTGTACAGAAATAAGTTTTCCATCTGGCGAAAAGACGCATTTTGCATCTGGCGAAAAGACGCATTTTGGGTGGCGGGGCGCAAACTTGGGAGGAGAACTTGTCAAACCGAAAGAGGACATGTAGTAGAAAACCACGATATCATGTTCATCCTTAAAATTGCAAAACGTAACGGCTGAGCTGGAACTAATACACGTCACAGTATGGCTTGAACTGAACATCGCTGCGATAGTCTTCACGGGGCAGAAACGAACCCGTCGAAAAAATTTGAAAGGACTAAATAGATTGTTTAAAAAGACAACCTTTTCTTCACCACCACTACGAAAGAAGTAACCAACTTGCTTTTCTTTTTTGAACAGTACAAAGTTAGATCCTGACACACTAGTGAAAACTTTGCCTGTTTGAAGAGAGAGAGCATAAAGTGAATATCCAGAAGAATACACAGCAAGGAGATCATCGTTCGTTAAAGTAAAATTGGATACACCGGTGATATTATGCTCATCCTTGGTAAAATTATAATTTCTGTGATTCTCTTTTTGGATTCTCGTTCGCAGCAAATTAACTCTGCCATGCATCAAGCCCTTGATGTACCAGTTTTTTTCTGGTGAAAGGGTTAGGGAAACATCCTTGTGAAAGAGATTAAGAAAGCCTTTAGGAAAGTGCGTATAAAAGTCAGACTTGAGTAAATAACAAAGCTGCTCAGCGCTAGATTCAATTGTAGGAAGCTGCTTTTGCAGTCGACAAAGGAAAAATTTCCAATTGACGCGCAAATGCACATTATTTGACCTAATTAACTCCTCCAACTCTTTCAGTAGCCACACTCCTTCAGAGAATTCCTTTGTGAGTATCGCATGAAGCTGACACATAGACTTCCGGAGGTCTTCATTCTCTTTCAACCGCTCACAATTGGGTTCCAGTTGGCCATTCAGGAAACGTTCAAGCTTAACGTTTAGCAAAAAGTAAACGGCAGAAACAACAGCAATGTTACAAACTGAAACAGCTTTATCGACCCAAGAACACTCAACACCTCTTCCCCGCAGATCAAGAGCAGCAGTCACGTGACAAACATACGCAAACGTGTTTAACCTGGCATCCTGGTTAAACACTTCGTGCAGCAAGGATTTTCCCGACTGAAGATTCCAAATCTGATATCGGAAGAGTCGAGGGTAAAGTTCAATGATAAGCTTACGAACAGCTGTAAGGCATAATTCTTTGTCTGATTGTGTTAATTCCCTTAACCTGCAGCAAAAGTAACAAAAAGGATCGCGTGGTACGAACATCACATGATTTCCATAAGCCCGTGGGTCAACACCAAGAAATTGCATTAAGCATCTCACATGCCTACCCATGTTACCGATTTCAGCGATCCTATATGATAACTCGGCAAAAGAGCAACTCCTTTCCTCTTCTGGGCTATTCTCAATCTCATTCACAGCCCACAAAGCAAACAATTCTGTAAGACAACACCCGCCTTCACACATTGGAGGAAATTGCAAAAGATTCGTTTTTACAACCATGTAATGTTCGTCAGTAGTGGTTAAACCCCATTGATAATCGAAAACATTTCCTGCGAACTGTGGTACGTCCTCCACACATCTTCCGTCAACCGAGAACCACTTTTCGAGCCGTCCGAAAAATACAAACTTGTCGTCCGAAGAAAACTCTAAATGGTTGATTTGTTTAATCGTATCTATGCTTATTTCAAAAGGGCCACTTGCTATTTGAAGTATGGATGCATCGAAAAAGAAGAGCGAGCGACCCTCTGCACCAACCACAGTTCGCTTGTTAGAAGCTGTGGCAAAGCAGTTACACCTACAAAGAAGTTCAGCAGTAGAAAATTCAAAAATATTCCACTCAAACCAAGGCGAGGACACTCGAGGAATCGAAACACTTTCTTGGACAACATCTGACGCGTTTCGTATACATGACGGCAACAAGTGAGGACTTTCTACGAGAACATGAGCATCACTTTCCAGAGCTATGGAAATCTCCTGCAAGATATTCTGCTTCTCTCTCTCCTCAACAGCAAGGCAGCTGGCTGCAAATTCAAAATCTTTAAGCAGATGGTAAATTCCAAATCTCCCACTTCGAATCCTTTCCTCCAAGAAACGATAACTTGTTAAACAACGGAACACAGACAACAGCGAATCCTTTTCTCCATCTTGACACAATAATTGAACACTAAACTGAACAAAACAACTCTGTAAATCTCTCTCGACAGACTTCAAACTCATTCCCGGATCGTAAATAAAAGCAGATAGAACTTCCTTAACAATTTCACTTAGGTAACAAGCTGCGTCTTCTTCGACAATATACAACTCTTTAGCTTTATTTTTGTTTGTTAACAACGCCGGGATCAGATTATGAAGAAAAGACACTGTCTTTTGTAGCACAACAAATTGGGAAACAGCATCGATAACGTCTTGTTGATTAAGACCTGAACTCTCTCTCTGGAGAACAAACGAAATAAAGGACACGGGAAGCGGAGATGGTGCAGTTATGATACAGCCCAATAACTTGCTGTACAGATCTCTGCCTACCTTATCGTAGACACGCCGTAAATTCGTTTGAAAGAAGTCTTCAATATCCCCCGGAAAAAGCTCGTTTATCTGATCAACCTTACCTGAATGAAACGAATCGTTAAGTTCTCTCGCAATATAGAAAGCATATAAGAATAGTCCCTTACACTTTCTTGTCACGTCCTCCGCCGAGTAAGGGAAACGGGAGAAATCTACACTTTTTTCTAAAAATCGCTGAATGTCCTGTTCATGCTGGTGATAGAAGTTGCGCCGTTCACCACTTCCCGCGCAAATCCTAATACACGGGTTGTACTTCTCCAATCTGCTCTGTAACATGTCTTCAGGGCGACTGGTAATAAAGAACACGAGCCATTCTGGGAGCCGGGGGAAACGCTCTTTAATAAGACAAATGAAATCTTTCCTGGACTTGTACTCTGTCTCGTCTAGAGCGTCAATAATGACTAATTTGCGTTGCGGAAATGGCTTGCACTTACTTAGTGGCTCTTCTAGTAATTTAGTACATAGTTCCTGCACCCCTAAATTAGAATTGGCTAACAACCTTCTTACACCATCCTCCCCTCCCATTCTACTATTGTACTCACTATTGCAATCACAGAGCTGACAGGATATAGTCCCAAGGAGATTCCTTGGATCATTTCTTGTGCCATCATAATGACGGCAAAAGTAAGCAGCACCAAGATGTCCAGCTTTCGTCATACGCTGCGCCAAAGTTCCTGCTATCACACTCTTACCGACCCCTGCATCTCCAAGGAGAACATAAGCTCTGGACTCCCCAGGGTAACTGAACCACTTGTCAAAATCGTCAAATAGCCACTTCCTTGTATCTTTATGATGACGCCCGGCAAAAAAGGCGATGTCTGCTTCGCAGTTAGCAATCTCTGCATTAAAAAGTAAAACGAAGAAAATTATCATCCACATGGTAAAGCTAAACTAACGTTTTTTTGTTGACAAGGAAGGATATTTAAATCCAGTTCTACATCAGAATCGCGGGCCAAAAAAGTGATAATGTTTGACTTTTAACCGCCTGGAAGGCTGGAAACTAGCAATAGGAAAAATTTACAGGTAAAGAAACCATAAAAATGTGACACCCTTCAAATTCGAAAGTGACCGCAAAAGGTATACTCATCTGTTAACAAGGTTAGTTAAAGATAAAAATTACAGTGACGTTTTCGCGTTTAAATGGGCATGTGGGACGAGCGTTTCAGTCTTGGGCTCTTCGATCAAGTTTAAGCCCGCGTTGTAAGTAAACAGCGGAGGCTTTAAGGGTGAAACTGCTCACCAAAACTGTGGGGGCTTCGAACGCATGCTACTGATTTTCTTTTCGCCGTGAATGGGCTGTGTATGTTTTCCTTGCTATTCTGACAGAAAATTGACGAATGGAACTGTTATCTGGCAAGAAAACCGTCTTATTCTTTTTCAAGGGTTTTCATTTTCGTTTCAACATTCCCAGTGAAAAGTTTTACCCTGAAAGTTGCCTTTTCACCAAGTGGTGCGGTGCTTTCCCTCAACGCTTCGGTTTTATTCTCGTCAATGATATCTCTGAATCGAGTCAGTTGCACAGGCAAATTTCGTGTTTAAAAGTCGTGTTTCCACAAGCTAAGTATGTTTGAGCACCCAAAATATAGTGGCTTGCCCTAATTAGGCGAAAGGATAACTCTACTGTGGATTCGTTTGAAGAAACTTTGGAGACGTGCATTATACTGGAACCATATAGTCTAGACTCCTCGATCTCTTCAACAAAGGTTGTTTACCAGTTATGTTTGTTCAGGCGCGTAGCTGGGGTTTGAGAAGGGGTGTTCGTACTGGTACGAATATTTCTTAACAGCGAGAAATACTGTGAGCGCCAAAGGCGCAAGCCTCTAACTCCTCTAGGGGTTTCTTGAGGCAATTGCCCCCCCAGAAAATTTTGAAATCTAGAATACTGGAAATGCTATTTTCAGTAGTCTCCACAAGAATATTTCACACGTGATCAAGTCTAAAATAACAGGTATTTTAGTCACAACAACAATATTTCCGTTTGACTTGGAACACTCATACATAGTGATACATACCGGCTAAGTACACGAAACGTTTTACAAAACTCGACGTGTTCTGCAAGGTATCTCGGAGCAAAAGCTTAAGCCACCAGTTCCCCGGCTCCTCTCTGTTCGTACTTGATATACATGATAGCCAGTGAGGAAACACACTCGCCCATGGTACATCTCAAGTAATTGTTCAGCCTTCTCATTGTGTTGATTGAACGCTTGCACTCGCACGATGTCACGGGAAGAGTAGCCGCAATCTTGAGAAGAATGTACAGGTTAGAAAAATCATCAGGATCAAATGCTTTCAAGGACGCAGCGCATGAATCAGCCGTTATTATCCTAGCTTGCACCTTCATCCTCCAACGCTCAAATTCGGCAAAGAAGAGCTGTGGCGAAGACAGATCATCTTTGTATAGATCTACTTAGTCAGTTAGCAGCTGAGCAGTGATTTGGCTTTCCTAAATTACAGATTGCGCTAACCCGAGCAGCTTACTGACCCTCACTGTCTATCATGCACATCAAGTAGGATATGCCTATCCATCTGGACGAAGTTGTCGATTTTGGGGGAACCTAGGTGATACGTGTTTAATACAAATTGACGTTTGACGCTGCTTTCAGCACAAAGACAGCGGAGCCGGGAAACTGGGGGGGGGGGGGCTAAGCTTTTGCTTTGAGATACCTTGCAGCACACGTCGAGTTTTGCAAAACATTTCGTGTACTTAGCCGGTATGCATCACACTATGCATGGAAAACAAACTTTAAGTGTTCTTAGTCCTACATCATTGACCTGCAAAGGGGGTTCGTGAGTAGTCTACTATGTTGCGAGATAAGCCTCGTTGGTGGATAGGTAAGGATAGTTTAGGGATAGTCTATGAAACCACCCATTGTTATAACATAGGCAAAAAATGCCTTCCTGCATACTAATTCGGTATAGGTTTACTAATGAGCGTCTCTCTACTTCAATAGGCTTGCCCGTTAAGTAACTTGAACCCGGTTTTCAGACCGTCTATTAAAAGGAAAATAGGAATAAGAGAAGCGATCACCTAGCAACGCGAGAAACGGCTTCCTATATCTTATTTAGCGCTAAAACTCAGACATATAAACAAAACACATACACAAAGTGGAGCTGAAAACTCTCTATTTCAATTAAGTTCATGTCTTCTTATACAGCTCTAAAACTCGGATATATATAAACAAAACACATATACACAGAGTGGAGCTGAAAACTCTCTATTTCAAGTTTGTCGGACGTTTTCTCCGTTCTATCTCGAGGAAATGAAAAACTATTAATAAACGTCTCAGAGTTTTACGCACCGTTAATCAGTTAATTATGCGAGTTCGCAAGCCCACCGTTGCATACAAATTAGTTCTACAGGAAAGACCCAAGGGAGCACCTTGACGTATTATTATATAAACAATTTGAAATAACTTAACAAGGATCAATTAAAACACGCGACTAATAATTGCTAGTAATAAAATCAGACACGAGATACCGTTTTAAAGACTTTATTAAAAACAAAAAGAATCAAATACACAGCGATTTGTAAGGGATGGAAATTAATTAATCTTCATCTTCGTTCTCCGCTTAACTTTAGAGGGGGAATAGAAATTGGTTTCCAACGTCTTCACGTTTTTGTGTGTAACTGCTCCGCAATCGTGACACCGAAGAAAACCCTCTTTCATGTAATTTCTCAACTCGAGAATCTGGTGATCGCATATAGGACAAATCTTGTAGTAATCGCGCCAAAAGCATTTAGGACATTTCACGATCAATGTCCCGTACACATTAGAGTTCTCGCAGTGTTCACAGGGACTTTTGGAGTGAAAGGTGGTGGACGTTTCAGGGTTACTACTAGGGAACTTAAGATAGAGACGTTTTCGGGGCGAAGGCAACTTCAACCGGACGTGACATCATCATTTGTTGGATATTGCGCATGCTCTTGCTCACCACCTTGCCGTCGTGGTCCCGTTGGCGACGTGAAACTGGCCTGTTTGGCGTTGGGGCGAAAACGTGAGTATTTAACTTTCATTTCAATCAGGTTTGTTGCGTTTAGCAACCAAAATTTTGCAGATTGTCGTTCTTAAATTGTCCTTGTTTTCTTTGAGGCACATTTCAAGCTTGATTTCCAAGCTCTGTTATCTAACTTACATCTTTGAATGTTTCGATGTTCTCATGTCACAGGGTCAAGATCCAACTTGGCAAACAGCCAACCGTAAGTGAGCTTGATATGGATAAAATTGTCCCACGAGCCAAATAAAAGTATCCAGACAAAAAATATGAACTCCGATATTTTAATTGTGTGTTTTTAGTTCGCTCTTTTCGTTAGAATATCGTATAAATGAAACGCATTGAAAATTACATAGAATAGTAGGTAATACGATGCACTAACGTGGGAATACTGAAATTGAGTTGTTGCCGTTGTTGTTGTTGCATGCAAGTATTTCCCGGGAATTATTTCAATACCAAACTAAGAATACGGTTCCTTGGTAGCATTTTAATGTTCCTGGAATTTGCAAGGCTTCGGCAAGCCTGTGGAGATCATTTTTTTTTTTCAACACGAAATTCTTCCTTGCACTCAGCTGCATCCCTTTTTTTTTTTAGCGTGAACGGATCGTAACTGTCCCGAGGAAAATCGGGATTTTTGGACTCATAATTTTCCCACAAAACGAGAAACTCTTCATCCGATACATGTTGTCTGCATAGCAAATTTTTATTCTCTTAATTCTTTATGTGAAGCCATATTTTCCTCTTCGGTATTCTTCTAATTAAAGGCGCCGTCCTCTGAGTTCACTGCGATCTTTATGTTCGATTTTTGACGGGAAGCGACGGCTGCCTCAGTTCCAGGCTTTCTCTGCCGGTCCGGTCGCCGTCGCCCCGAAAACGTCTCCATCTTAAGTTCCCTACTTTCTGTTTCCTGACTGTCGTTTTCAGTGTCGTTGTCGCTCTCTTGGGTGCCTTCAGCTTCAACGCCATTCTCAGAAGCCACTTCCTCCTCCTCCTCCTGATTTTCAATATCCGATGAACTCTCCTCATTATTACTCTCGTTATCGGAAGTATTTTCTACATTTTGTAGCGTTTTCCTTTTCTATTAAATCACTTAACAACTTTTTGTTCTTGATTAAACCTTTATCGATTCCTAACTCTGCAAGTCCATCTAGAAACGTATTCAGCGTACGAGGGAGTGAGGGAGTAACACATACTCAACTAGCTCAGTGATGTTTGGGACGGGAATAGTGCGTTTATTTCGAAGTAATTGTTCGCTGGGAGTCCAGAAAAGAATATCTTTGGACGCGGCCATACTATGCAGCAAATCAGAAGCACGCTTTTCCGGCAATGCTCGGCAAAGATGACTCAAAACATCTTTTATTCTCGCTTCATCCTCGCTTTCATCACCAGAACTTTCGCTTTCTTCATGTTCACTCTCGTGTTCTTCTTCTTCAACTAAATCTATCTTTCTCTTCATTTTGACGAAAACCCGTGACAGACTTAGCTTCGAATGATCAACCTAACGATGCGTCACCTCTTTTATAGCATTAGAAATCCTAAGCTTGAAACAACAGGGGCTAATACATCTTCAATAAAACCACTACCCTCTTGTACAAGGACTCGCTTCTTTGTTTTGTAAGGGACATTTGGACTGGCCAGGTTAAGTAAAGCATCCTTATATGGCAGCAATATCCGCTTATTTTCTTCGGAGATAGGAATGTGTCCCATGAGTACATTGTATAAGACTTGGACTAGTGCATGTAGTTGCTGTGGTGTAGCTGTCTTTAAAAGAAACTGGCGCTGATAAGCAGGGCAAGCAGCTAACAGCTGAAGAAAACCACGATTGTTGTTCACTACACGAGACATTGCTGCAAAATGAACTAAGAATGGCAGATGGTAGTCTTTTATAGAATCTCGTGGAGGGAAAACGATAGAAATGTAAAGGCGGTGGTGGAGGAAAACAATAGGGAGCTTTAGCATCGACGATGGACACGGCAGCGAAAACGTCAGTTTTAAAAGTTGATTTCTTGAGGACCGCACTTAAGTTTAGAGAGAGAAAAAGAGACTCGTCGTCACTTGTTTACGTCCTCCATAAAACTTGCAATTAGGCATTTTCCCGTCGTAGTCGTGCAAGGAGGGTGAAGAAATGTACAAAAAAGCGTGATGCACGTGCAAAGTTGGTGTTTTGCGTAATAAATCGATTGCTTTTTTGACGTCCTGGTTGCCGTCGCCGTCGTCGTTTGCTAAAGCTCCCTAATAGTAATGTGGTGGCGGTGGCGGTGGCGGTGCTGGTGGTGGTGGAGGAAAAACAATAGAAATGTGGTGGTGGAGGGAAAACAATTGAAATGTGGTGGTGGTGGAAAGAAAAACAATAGAAATGTGGTGGTAGTGGTGGTGGTGGAGGAGGGAAAAGAATTGAAATGTGGTGGTGCTGGTCTTGTGGGAGGAAAACAATTGAATTTTATGGCCTGAAAACCTATATAAATGCGCAACATTCTACCTCTTTCTCAGTCTACATTTTGCTCCTGAGGAGTTGACATGAGTTGATTCTGTTCTGTCTGCGAAAAATCCTTTTGTAGAAAAGATAGTATGCAAAGGCTCGTGATGTCTAAACACCGCAATGCTGATCTCACCCCATTTCAAACAGTTCCGATGTTTTCACAGAAATGTCAGCGGTTTCGCTTCGAGCATCGTTTCACCTCCATGATTGCTGGAATGACCGGGTCTGGAAAAACGGCCTGGGTTCGATCTCTATAGCAACAAGCTTCAGAGACCATTTACCCTCCCCCGGAGAGGATCGTTTGGTGTTATTCACAATGGCAGCCTGCGTATACACAAATGTTAGTCGCCATGCCACACATTGAATTCGTCAAGGGAATTCCTACAGCTTTGGAGCAGGATTCCTATTTTGATGTGAACAAACGGAATTTGATCGTGTTTGATGATCAGATGATTGACGCCAGTAAAGACAAGCGAATTGTGAACCTCTTTACTCGTGGTTCTCATCATCGCAATCTGAGCATGATTTATGTCGTGCAGAATCTATTTCATCAGGGGAAAGGTAGCCGCAGCAAAAGCCTAAACAGTCATTATTTGGTGTTATTCAAGAATCCACGAGACAAATTGCAAATCCCGACTCTGGCGAAGCAAATGTATCCCGGGCAGACGGATTTCTTTTTAAATCAGTACGAAGAGGCTGTAAAAAGACCTTTTGGTTATCTTCTGATTGATCTGAAAACTACTACCCAAGATAATTGTCCCAAGATAATTGTCGGTTGCGAACAAACGTCCTGCCCAGTGAAGAAGCCTTTATAACCAAGCAGGGTTTCAAGAAAATATTCCTCAAGAGCTTCTAAAATATCTGAAGCAGAAAACTCTTTCGCCTGTCCCGCTTCTTCCAGCTATGCAAGAAGTACAAGGCAACATGGACGACGTTCTTTCTCGAAACGATCTTCGGGACGATGAAAAAGCTAAGCGATACTTTCAGTTGCAAAACAGATACCTGGCTTTTAAAGAGAAATTAAGTACAAGAACAAGACCGGAAGAAATAATCAGCACTGTTCCAGACTTAACATCAAGGACACAAGATTCTTCGACAGCATTCTCTACTCCCCTCAACCCCTTTAATGTAACACCTGAATTAACACAAGCGGCTATCTCTCAAAAACTTGACAAAGAAAGCCTTACCCCTCCACCACCCCTAAATCCTGCTTTCCTGACCCCTCCTCCTACAGTAGAAACCCGATCACAACAAGGTCCGAAGCGCAAAAGGGTCGGATTCAATTTATAAATTATTTGGATGATCATAAATCTCATGCCAAACAGCTGAAGAAACGTAGGCATAAGAAATTCAAACCTTACAAGTACTCCATGGGCGAAGAAGATGAAGATTAATTAATTTCCATTCCTTACAAATCGCTGTGTATTTGACTCTTTTTGTTTTTAATAAAGTTTTTAAAACTCGTGTCTGATTTTATTGCTAGCAATTATTAGTCGCGTGTTTTAATAGATCCTTGTTAAGTTATTTCAAATTGTTTATATAATAATACGTCAAGGTGCTCCCTTGGGTCTTTCCTGTAGAGCTAATTTGTATGCAACGGTGGGCTTGCAAACTCGCATAATTAACTGATTAACGGTGCGTGAAACTCTGAGACTTTTATTAATAGTTTTTCATTTCCTCGAGATAGAACGGAGAAAACGTCAGACAAACTTGAAATAGAGAGTTTTCAGCTCCACTCTGTGTATATCTGTTTCGTTTATATATATATCCGAATTTTAGAGCTAAATAAGAAGACATTGAAATGGAGAGTTTTCAGCTCCACTTTGTGTATGTGTTTTGTTTACATGTCTGAGTTTTAGCGCTAAATAAGTTATAGGAAGCCGTTTCTCGCGTTGCTAGGTGATCGCTTCTCTTATTCCTATTTTTCTTTTAATAGACCGGGTTCAAGTTACTTAACGGGCAAGCCTAGGCAAGCCTATTGAAGTAGAGAGACGCTCATTAGGAAACCTATACCGAATTAGTATGCATTTTTTCCCTAGGTTATAACAATGGGTGACGTCATAGACTATCCCTAAACTATCCTTACCTATCCCTAAACTATCCTTACCTATCCACCAACGAGGCCTATCTCGCAACATAGTAGACTACTTTCGTTCGAACCCCTTGAACTCTCCCTCCTACGCGCCTGTTGTTTCCCAATGAAAGAGTGTATTTTTGGTTGGCTATTTTAAACTTACAAGAATGAAAGCTGATTCGTGCGTTTGGATAAAGGTTACGTCCTCGTGCGGAAGGAGGTTAGGTATTTGCATTTACAGCAGAGGCAAGTGACGTTGTCATCTTTTCATTGTTAGAGCGGGAAATTGAGACAGTTGCCACAGGTGATTTTTCATCCTTCTGTGTGGTAATTAATTGTACTGTTTTAATAAAACGAATTTGAAGTCATAGTGGCCCTATGGATCGCGCCAGGTTCACTCAAATGTTTATGTTTTTGAAACATTAAAAAAATATCCCTTGCGTAAGCGAAGAAATCATATTGCAGCACTTGTT
>CALNXK010000097.1:937500-940000 GCA_942486035.1 Porites lobata
CAAGACTGAACTATTGTGTGGTTACTGAACTACTGACTGTTTGTGGTCTATCTAAGTTTCATCTTTAATTGAAATTCTAACAAAATAAATCTAAAAAAAGTGAAGGTATTAAAACTTTGGCTTCCCCATTTCAAGATAAAATAACTTTTACATTAATATATTACTTACCACAACAGATGTGAGAGATAGCAGAGCTCTCCTTTTCAGCAATCGCGGTTTGAGTTAAACATTTTTGAGCAGTGCCGTTGTCTGACTTCAGAGATTTGAAGTTTTCTTCCATGCTACTCCCCGTGTCTTGCATAAACTCCGCGCTACGTTTTAGGCCTGCTACACGTTCTTCAAGATTGGTATCAACATCCGAGGGAACTAAAAACAAGAATTCAGAGTTTCAGTTTCAGCTGAAACGGTGATATAATTAAAATGTAATATTCCTAGACTTTCACTCAACTAAACAGGGACTCCCATTGCTTGATTCTTGGTCACGTGGCCGAGACTAAAATCAAATGTATCCTGATCGTGATACATTAAGCAATGTACCCCGCTCGGGCTACATTACAGCACGTGATCAAAGCATAGTGGAAATGGTGTGACAGAAGGCGGGAAAAACACTGCCAGTTTTCTTTTTTGTGAATGAACACAACAACTTGAACACAAACACGAAGCCTCAATCTAAAAAGCAACGATTTTTTTTTCTTTCTTAGATTGGTTGACTTAATGATCTGCTCAGTAACTATTTCTGCTCAGCTTGTCGTGGGTTTGAATTCATGTTTGTAACCATTAACAAAAAGGTTCTGTGATTTTTTAAAAAATAATCAGATTGTTTTAACATATACAAGCTCATTATTGTTTCTACCTACATGTAAGAAATCTTTCTAAGTAACGTAATCGAAAACTCATACCATGAGCCAAGCTAATCATCCTATCGAGGAGATTTCTGCTGTGTTTGGCCCAGTTGTACTTCTTCTCATAGCAAGTGCGAAGAGTTTCAGTTTCCTCAAGACGTTGTTGTCTGTCTTTGTCCCAAACACTTTTGATGGCGGCAGCCCAAACATTGGGATCCTCTGAATCGATCACAAATGATGAGCCAAATGACACCTTGCTAAGAGCTTCTCCAAAACCCGAGTTGCTACTGACAAGCACAGGGAGACCAGCAGATAAAGCCTCAAGACCAGTTAACCCAAAGCCCTCAGTTCTTGATGGCATAAGTACAAGGTCCACTTCATGAAACAGGCGTTTCAATTCCTCCCGACTCTGCACAAAACCTCTTACCCTCAAGTTTCTAGCAAGAACACCGCATCCTGTCAACTTCTCTTTTATTTCGTCATGCTTTCCATCTGGGGCCCCAACAAACACAAGACGAGTGTCACGCAATGAAGCAGCAGCCCTCGCAGCAATGTCAAATCCTTTTAATTCAAAGTCTTCATCGTCTCCGCGGCCAAACACCAAGATGCTGTACTGTTTTCTCTCCTCAGGACTATGTTTTACATTTGCAAATTCATCAAAAATACCCGGGGTAAAATCAACAACATTTTGATCTTTCTGACTGCTTCGAAGATACGATCTGAACGCCTCGCTCAACTTGGGACCAATTCCCACAACAAAATCTGCCATTTCACACAGTTCAACTTCAATTCTGTGTTTTTCTTCGCCTTTTGAAATTGGCTTGCTATAGGATTTAAACATCCCTAGTTCCTCTGGATCAGTGTGTACCACTTGAACCCACTTGCATTTTTTTGAGTTTTTAATGATTTGCGCCTGGCGACCGAGTTTTACTCCGTGACCAACAATTACGTCAATTTGCAAATGTTCTGGTGGAAAGCTGAGCCAGTCCAGTTCATCAAAGCCAGGATGTCTTGTCGCCTCAACAATCTTAACATTGCTCAATAGGGCTTGGTTTTTATCTTCTTCACTACATCTTGGTAAAAAGATAGTGATTTCTACCTCAGGGAACTTTGCCAGCTGTATGGCTAACTCTCTGCTTATGGTGGAGAGTCCTCCTTTGCTTGAACCCCATTCTGAAGCCAAAATGGTGACTTGAACTTTGTTGAAGCCACCAGCCAGTTCATACTCTTGAGAATGATTTGACGTACATGTAGATGCCATTGCCTACACACATGTGTACCAGTTGTCTCTCAAGAAAATGTTAAGTAGAGTGGTCAACACCTAGGAATATCAAGCACATATGTCATAATTCTGTGATATACAGATTTAGCCAGGGCTAAAAGCGAGGTTCCCATTAATATATTTATAATTTAAATCAAACAATAAACTTGTATTCCACAATTCAGTTAACTTTAAACGGCTTGGAAACTAAAATTTCGAGGACGTTTTTGGACTTTTTACATTTAGGGCATGAATTTTTCGTCATTTCAGGCCATGGAACCTAAAGATGAGCCTAGCTAGCTGTAAAAAGGGGCAATACGGAGGCGATACGTGCTAGCCGGCATGATCACATGCTGTTTACGGAAAATTCCCCCATCCATGTCAGGAAATTCTGTAC
>CALNXK010000097.1:947500-955000 GCA_942486035.1 Porites lobata
TAAGATATATTTGGCGATTATATGTGATTCTCAGGATATGATGCTGAAGCGAACGTCAAAATCAGTCTCGCTGGGCATGTCAATTTCTTGCCTGGCATGCCGGGCATGCCAAACCAAGTGGCTTCACCATCGGCATGCCCGGCATGCCAAACCAGAGGAGCAAAAACTGGGAATGAATGATCAACCCGGCGAGAGATCTGGGACCTAAGGTTGGCTGGGTCAATTTTGGGCTGCGAGGGCATGAACCCATTTTTTCCATGCCTATGAGAAGTTATTTCTAAGTACCAATGTTCCCTTGAATTTTGTCATACCTAAATATATAAAATTTTCCCTCTCTCATTAATCCTCAGACTGGATGCGATTTTTACGCTCGCTAGGCATGTTCAACTGAAAATCATGCCCATACCCTTATTCAAAACAAAATGCTATCAAATTTTAGTTTCCAAGCCGTTTTTAGAACACATAGCACATTCATGTGACTTTTGAGGGAAAGGCTAAGTGATTTTAGAGAAAAATAATTTGCAAACAGCCCAAGAGTGAGCCAAATCTTACATCGAGTTGATATCGTCATATGTACACCCAAAAAATAGCAATCATCTTCGATAACATTTAGGAGCCAAAATGGCTCTTGATCACCGTAAGATTAATTAGGCCTGGAAAAAAAATCAGGCCGAATTTTTTAGCGTTCGACAAGTTTACTTTACAAAATCTTGCCAACAAATCCCGGGTGCGAGTAAACCAACCTTTTATACCATTTATACATCACATCTGAGGTGAAACAGTACCATGAGGTACTGTTTTTATCATACAGACCTCGGACAGAATGCAGTATTTCACAATTTTGCAACACAAATTGCAGTCATTCAATATTCAGGACGATCGAAGCACGCGTGGGCTTCTTAAACCGTTAAAAAAATTTCCAAAATCACATATACGGCCAGCCGGTTCTCACTTTTGCAGTGCGAGCTGTAGCGAGTGTTTGAACGAACATTCTAGAGTTAAGCTACAACATAATAAAGAAATTATTATGTTTATTCAGTTTTATTAAATGGTTTTATCGATGTGTAATCTTTAAAAGCGCCGGTTTGATACCCGCGGCACTGTGAGTACTCCTGCTAGCGATGTTCACTGAACGACTGAAAACAAACGGCACGGCGATTAAAATTACAAGAGAGACTACCAACAATCAATAAAATGAATATAATTCGGTGAAACATATACAGAGACAACATTTTTCATTCACGAAGACAAGTATTAAAGTGTCTCTAAAAATCCTGAGTCTTCAAGCTTAAAGCTTAAGTTAATTAGTTTATGTTTTAAGCCAGCTTACCAGTACTTACTTTATTCAAAGATGAACTCGAGGCAAGAAAATCGCTCAAAGCTTTCTTGTACAGCCAGGTATAACTAAATGTTCTTTGGAACGTTTTCTTTCTATTTGCGGTAAAAAAATGTCTAAAGGCTTTTTAAAGTTCTTTAAGTTTACCTCAAACCTGATTCTTGGTCATGTCAAATTGTCTCAAATCTTACAAACGTGCAGTAAACTACATACCCGCATAAACTGCGCTCGACTTCATTAAACTAGATATAATGAAAACAAACATCAAACACAATATTACTGAGGCTTACCATTCGAGATGCAGCTCCTGAAAGGTATCAAGGAAGGCCAGTATTGCTTCAGACTTTTCAACCCTTACGCATCAAGCAAGGTGAAAAGCGAAATCGATGCCATCCGAAATCGGATTTCCAACTTTGACAAGTAATGTATTGATTTCTCAACCAAAAACCAACTAGCCATGAACAGGGTTGTCACTAAGATTTCAAGTTGCCGGGTAAATACAACAAGTAGGCGGGGAATCAAATGGCCAGGGATTTCTTTTGGTTCTATTTTTCTTCTATTTTCCGATAAAAGTAGCCGGGGAAAATCCCTGGCCCCTGGCTCTTAATGACAACCCTGCATGAATAACAGAAGACTCCTGATAGCAGCTGAATTTCATTTTGTGCATCCAGTGGAAAAAGACAGTTAAAAACATCACAAGTTGACACAAAACTCTGTCAGCTTCAGCTATCAAAGTAAACAAGATTCAAGATGCTGCAAAAATTTTCCGCATGAGCTCACCTGTCAAATTTTGACCAATCAGAGCATAAAAATTGGACGTAGAGCGTGACCAACACGTGACCATGGTGAGCAAAGTCAAAAGCAACTGCCTTCCCTGCCTGTCATAGATAGCTGAATTTTCGCGTCCGAGGTCAGTTTTAAATCAAAATTTTAATTGTGTGGCACAAACACAAAACATATTTCATATGAATTAAAAAACAATCGAACTTGTGCCTGTGATCATTTGAAAACTAGTAACTTGTCAGCAGATAACTTCAAAAAAATACTCGACCTCGATGGGTCAACACCTGAGCCCGCGATACAGTCAAGTGATACTGGTCAGCGGATACCCTGTTTTGAAAGCTGTCAATTGATCACAACATTGATGTCCAATTGATGTGTGCATTATCAGTTTTCCTGTGCTCTCAAATTAGCTAGAAAGTATGAGATTGAACATTGATTGCGATCTAGTAAAACAACTGGTCAGCGGACAGCTTCCAAATAAATCACGTCACCTTGATGAGTTGACACATGAGCCCTCGATATGGCAATGTGATACTGGTCAGTGGCTATCCTGTTTTGACAGCTGTCAATTGACCATATTGTGAATGGCCAATATAAAAGACATGGGTTTGCCAAGACACACCTGAGACACCCCTCCCTTCCTTTTGATAGTCTCCCCTACCCTACCCGTACAATCAGTAGACGCGTACGTACGCTCGGTCAGTCACGTGACAACCAAACAAAAAGAGGTTGACCATATTCTATGAGTATGGGGCTCTGTCCCACGCACGCGAAGCGCGCGAGGGAGCCCCGCTATTATAAAACAAAGCGACTAAAAGATAAAGGACAGGTGCCTCACATTAAGTTAATGCATTCATTACAGGCTAAACCACCCTTTCCCAGATTACAAGGGATCATCTGACTATTATCTCAAGATCAAGAAAGCACCGATTAACTTATGATTTGTGTCTCTTGAATGGACGAGTCCCTTGGATGGGGGTGTCCCAAGTGAGAGGTTCCACTGCATCCTTGTGGGGAAGGGCTTGGTAGGGGGTATGAGACCTGCGAAGTAATGACTGATGATATAGTGCTTCCAAATGTATCAACTTTGATGCATGTCTTTTCAGCAATACTGGCATGATATTAACTGCTGTTCTGATCAGATGTAATAACACAATAATAATAATTGTCTTACCACTTGTCCTACTGCTCCAGTCACAAGTACACCAACTTAATCCTCGCATGATAACTGATCATCAACTGAGGAAATGGCTGAAAAAGAAGTTCATTACAACCTGAGCTTTTATATTTAAATGTTACTAGGTAAAGAATAAGTTTCAAGTTGCTGCTCCTAAAGTTAACAACACAATGGCGCATTTGATGGACAGGAATGCATTCGGGATCATGGTCACCCTTTGTATTGGTAGAGTGGCATTGTTAAAAAAAAAAATTATAACTGTGCTGGAAATGAAACAAAGCAGGGAATGTTTCGATGAGTTATGATGGCTCTTAAATATCTTCATGGCCAAACTGATTTTAGTTAAAATAACATATTAAACAACTTGCAATATGATTATAACGCTAGAGGAAACATGGGTAAGCAGATTTTTTAAAGCCCCGGTAAAATACAACTGGAGTAAACAAACACTTGTTTACTCTATATATTTCATAATAGAATACAATGCACTTCTATGGAACAAAGTCCTCAGTATACATGTATATAAGGTATATATTGTAACGGCTCTAACCACTTAGTCATTTGCCCTGATGAAGTCTTTTAATAAAGACGAAATATTGGAAAGAGTCTTTTTTTTCCCCCAGTTTTTTGAGGTTGTATATAATTTAGCATATACTTAAAAAGGTGGATATTGTTTATTGCCCATCTGATTTGTTACTCAAACTTGGGATGTCAAGTGCTATTCATCTCCAAGCGCATTTTAAGGTAAACTCGCGCAAGTTATGAGCAAAATGGCTTTTCGGTTTGGTACCGTAACAAACGCAGAATTTTAAAAAAAGAACAAGGAAGCTGTTCCCAACAACACATACATGTAAAAGGTGACAAAATTCAGCAGATTAACAGGTAAACCTTTTAATTGTCAGTTTAACTTGAATGTATCGATGAAACTGTTAAAAACGTTTTTTGTTTACAAATACAAATTAAGTATTGCATTACTTTATTTAGCCGACATGTTCATAAATAAGCATAAGACTAAATTAAATGTGCTTTTCACAGAACGGTTTTCAATACAGACAGAATTCACAACTCTATTTGAAGGAATGTCCCCACAAGACCTAAGCAAATGCCCTCGAAAGTTTTATTTTGTCGGTAAGAAAACATGACGGCCAATCCTCTACAAATTTATTCACTGTCATGTACATGTAGCGTGTTTAAACAACATTTTTCACCCCAGTAATAGTAAAATAGAAGTGGACTGATCCCATTAACAAAATAAAAACGGTCCATCTTCAAAGGTGAACAACTTTTCTAAAACTTCAATAATTCCTAATCTGTTGTTTCACCAAACCATTCCAATCAGTTTTGGAGTGAGATATTTCTGGAAATTTTCTTAATGGATTGCACCCTGTAGATCTCCCCATTGGAACTTTCTGCCAGCATCCATAAGTGATTTTGAAGAAGGCAACTTGGCCGAGTGGTCAGTGCGTCTGGCTCACAATCCGGTGTTCCCTGGGTTCGAGTCCTGCTGTGGCCACTTGCTGGATTTGTTCTCAGTTATCTTGAGTTCAAATCCTCATCCACCGTTGTAAATAACCAACTGGTTGCCTCCTGCCAGTTGGGGTTTTTAATCCTGTTACAGTTTATGTTGTATTTAAATAAAATTATTTGTTTCTAAGTAGTTGAGTGGAGTGCCTATAAACTAGCTGGATAAGCTAAGTGCACTTTCCACTATGATAGTGGCCAAATGGAACGGGCCAAACGATCAGCAATTGCAAAACGGTGAAGACAAAAAGAGCTGGGGTGAAATGAAGAGTTATGAATACCCTATTAAGGAAAATACAAGGTACAGTGTACTATTGGAATGGATTCTATGTTGAATTTAACCATGTGCTCAGCCTGATTTTACTTGCGTAAACAGATCCACAATTCAGTTAGTGTTAAATTGCTTTTACAGATAAAAAACATGGCTGTTATAACAATTATCAACAAATAATTTACCCGTCAATTGTCCATTCATATTAAACATAAGCTCAAAATGCAATCATTAGACTACAGATTGTGAGATCTTTGGAAAAAGTCCAGATGGGCTACTCATCTTTCTTGAATAAAACTCATGTTCCATGGACATGATTGATTTGTTATCCATTATTGGGCTGCCCTTCAGGGCAACATCCATTCAGAAACTGGAGGCCACCTTGTCTGAGCAGCAAAAAGACAAAATGGCGGACGGATCAGGTTTCCCGTCCCCCTTCCCCCTTCCCAGCATTGCTACCAAACTTCTGATTTTTGAGGAAAAGGGGTAGTTGCCTACATTTCCAGGAAAATATTGGGGGGTCATTTCACATTAAAATTATGCTAGAGGAAAAAAACAATATTGTTTGAACACCAAACAGCAAATTACTCTTAAATTTAATGATTAGGGCTAAGAAACTGAGTGAATTGAATCCCATTTAGGATCCTTATACAAGTGATGTGAAACGTCAGAGTCCTTTATTTTTACTGACATGACTAGTGTTTCGCGTTGCCATATCAAAGATTTGCTGGTGATCAAAATCAAATGAAAAACATAACAAGCATGAATACAAACTTCAGCTTCAGCTCTCAGGTCTTAGCAAACAATTTCTTCCTTCAAGGCCTTTGGAAGAGGACAAACCATTTGTTATCTAATTTCTTTACATTTTTCTTTTCTGACATGATTGAACCCATGTTTTAGGAGACAGCCAATCAAGTGTGAAGTATACATTCAGGCAAATATTCTGAGGTCATTTCACATTTATGGATCTTTACAGTTGTCACTGGGGGTACTCTCTTATATAAGCCATAATTAAAAGTATGTGCCACCCCAAAGGAGATGGTTTTTGCGCTCTTCTGGTCTGAAAACTGGTATAGACTTTGCCTATTTTGGTCTGGAATTGGCTATGGTTTTCAAGGGAACTACAGCAGTGTATGAATGAATTATTGTTCATTTCAATTCCAAATGAGTAAGAAAGAAAGAGAAAGATCTTATATATATATATCTAGCCGAATTTTTGAAAACATACCTCAAAATGCACCAGAATATTCGCACAGAAAGCTGGCAATAGCCAGCTTTCTGGTCACTGCGGTGAGAAAAAACATAGGGGGCTTGCTGTCCTGCTTGGTCTCATTGTCAAGTTCAGTCCCTGAGCTAACTCGCCATGGGTTGGAAAGGGGCCTCCATGTCAATCCCTAGGGGGGGAGGGTGCTGCAAAAGTGTTGTACCTTCCGTTAGTCTTGGTCTGGGAGAGTCAGTGCACTGGTCATGTCTGCCTTTACTTTGTCATGTCAAATTCTTGTAACATTTGAGGCCCATTGGCCAATGAAAGCATTCCCCTCAAGCACGTGCTAGGCTGGGGGGGTGGAGGAAGTCAGGGGGGGGTGATTTAACCTTGAATTCTCTGCTTAGAACTTGCTGAAGTCTCAAGCGTCCTCCGTCATTCAGGGCCTTTAAGCAGCTAGAGTGTATGGACAAGTCCAGAGTGTCTTTTTGATGGACTTGAATGTTTCTTTTGCTAATCAGGAACCAAGAAGAGAGTCACCTTAAGAGAACCATGGGTAAGAGCTGAGTTTCTTGGCGATATTTACTTTAGTTGAGTCAGTTTAAGGTGTGTGGGCTCCTGGTGTCCGCTTTCGCTGGCTAATATTTTGAAGGTGCAGTGCTATGTGAACAGACTGTGAAGGCATTTCAAATCTCTTAGACTTTCTTTAACCAAGACTAGAATTATAAAAGCCTCCCACACATACTTTCTTTTGACTCATTAAGCAATGGGGAAGGAACGAATCACAAAGCCCCAAGAACATCTACGTGGTAGACTAGGATGTAATTTTGGTGCACCATGATAAATTGTCACACAAGACGCAGACCAATGTACCCCCATTACGGGGGTCTTGTTTCAGTCATATTCATTAATTGCCATTCAATAATTCTGCAGTGTGTGTTATGGTGTTATTTTTTTGCACAACTCATGCCCTGAATACTGCTTGAATGAAATTGATGCGTTTCTTTATACTTTCTATCTGCACTGAAAAAAGTATCTAAAATATGAACGAGTTCCTTTCTTCTAATGATAGACTTGTTGGCTTTTTGAGCCCGAGTTCGCCTTTTTGAGTTTAGTTATAAGTTGTTGTACTATTACATGTATTTTGCAGATTGCAGTATAGAAATCACACATTTCTATCGAATGTTTCTCAGTGAATTTCTGGCACT
>CALNXK010000097.1:960000-1005000 GCA_942486035.1 Porites lobata
TGTGCTTCAGTGCAGGTAATTGGTATTGTTATAAAGTTGTAACCATTGCAAAGAAATTTACTTGGAGTTGAGCCTGCTACAAAATCCGTTTGCCAGCGGATAACTTCAAAAAACCCACCCAACCTCGATGGGCACGAAATGGTCGTGCAATATTAGTTTTCAGGCTCCAAACACCAAGTAGAAAGTGTGAGATTATAAATTGTTTGCCCTGTGTTGTGGACGGATGGGTGGACGAACCGGACGTTCGGTCACGTGACTATCAAAAATTTCTCGGATGGACTGACAACCAACTTTTCTCAGCTATAACGCTTCGCTCACGCGTGGAGCTCCGCTATCAGTCACTTACTACACTGCATTACCTTAGCGCATAACTTTCGAATTCGAATCTGTGGTGTAGCCACGAGAGATTGCGGAATTTCATTATTCTTTATTTCGTATTTTGTGTTGCATGAAATTAATTAGTTTAATTAAAATAAGTGCAAAAAGCGTGGACGAAGATCCTGCTGGTTATAAACGTTGAATCTCTACAAGAGAGATCTAATCAGCTAAATATTAAGAAGCCATACCAGCTTTCTTCATGTTTACAGTGTAACCTCTGTAAACCTGAAGAAGGCTGGTATGGCCAGCCGAAATATTGTTATGAAAAAACAATACATGTTGTTCTGATCAGCTTTGCAGTAGTCTTTGGACTTCTTTTAGTTTAATTAGTATTTTTGTTATCGCGTACCGCGGTGTTGATTTTTGTTAGCCTTTTCCATATGCGTAATGTTTTTCTGTTACTTTATTCTTTTCGTCGCGTTGCGTAACCGTTTACTGTCAAGTTTCGTAAGTTCATTAGGTCAAGCTATTGTTGTTTGTTCAGTTTAGTCAAGAGAACTTGGTTTAGTGTAAGAATTTTTTTGCCATGTTAATCAGTCGTCTAGGTGCCTCCGAAGGTGCCGTACAGATCTTGTAAGTATAATTTTTCCCGTGTTTGTTTGCTCGTTTTCTTATTCATTTGTGGTACTTTAAGTGGTTTTTGGCAAGTTTTCAGTTCCTGTTAATTAATTCTGTATTTTTTATTTTATTTTACTGTAATTTTGTTTTAGTGAATCGTAAGTAAAGACGAATTCGAGACTGTACTTGTTGTGTTAATTACAAGTGGAATTTTGTTTTTGCATAGGGTTTATCGATGTAAGGTGACAAAGTTAAGTCCATATGCCAAAGCTTTGGATCGACTGCGAAAGGACCCTCTTAAACCAAGGAATTAAAACTCCACTAGACTCTCCAAACGTCTTCAGTTTAAATCAAAAGGTGAAGCCAATTCCCCCTGAAATGCGATGTTCTTAGGTGATTTCCATTAGAACGTATAATAACCAATTAAGCTATAAGATTATTATCACAACCTCAGTTCAAAAAATACTTCTTTTTTTATAATGACTGCTAATAAAAAGAAATCTGTTGAAGAGCAGGAAAGGCCCCGGAGAGATAGAATAAATTGAGCAGCAAGAGAATGGGCTGCTAGGCTGCAAGTAATCAGTTAGTAGGACGGAGCGCTAGCCAATAATAATGTTACTGCGTTTGTCTGAAGAACAGCGAAAAAGTGATTGATTATTACTGCTGCTGATATTTCTTAATCAAACAGTAGATAACCAAATTCATTGGTTCTTTATGCCGCGAAAGAGATAGCCCCACTGTGTTAGCGCCCTTACAGTCAAGAAACTCACACAGGGAACCAGAAACTCCTCCATTCTTCTTAATGAGCCAAATCGTTAAAGAGACAGGGAGGGCGATTTCATTTCTTTAAAAAAAGGTATTGAAGTAAGACTATATTGATGCTATATTTATTACTTCGTTGTTGTTGCCGAGAGTTCTAATCTTGCCTTTATGAAAAATATCAATGTGCTCAGTCTGTCATGAAAGCCCGGAGAAAGAGAGCAAGTTCTTTGACAGAAAAGACCTTGAAATAAAAATTTAAGATTTGTTCTCAAAGTCATGCTGTTTACTTTGATACTATCGCAGAGAGTTGTAATCTTATCTTGGTTAAAGTAATAATGATTTTTTTACCCTTTAATTGCTGGTATTTATATTAGAGTCCAAAGAATAAATCCCTAAGCAATTTCATTTTTCATTATATGTACTATATCTACAACCGGCTAAGGCTGCCTGACCTCAATCTGTCTTTGAAACGTTCAACGTCGCACATTTCTTAAAACCAAAGTGTTTTGCACGCAGTGAGGGTGAGTTACGTTTCTACGTTTAACCCATAAAGAAAACCAATAGTTTCAAAAGGAAGCTCAGTTAACAATCTGGCACTCCACTATACCAACTTTTGGGAAAGAAACGGCTTTGCTCTTTTTAAAAGTTTTTCTTTCTTTGTTTATTTTTTTTATATAAAAAGATTTTGTAACTCTGTGCATTGCAAAAATCTGATGGAAAAAGTCTTTTTTTATGTCAATGAATCGGATGAGATGGCTTTCAGATCAATTGGCATCAATTTAAGCATTGTGTACGTTGGATACAACATCACAAAATTAATCTCGGACCAGCTGAACCATGCCTGATCTTTTCTTTTATGAAAACAACTCAATTTGTCTTCCCTTATATAAATATCTGTTGGCTTCCCTTGTTTATTTTTTATGTCTTAATACATGGGTATTTTTAAAGAAATAATCATACAATTTTAAATCTTAGAGTATTAAATATTCAAATTCGAACATAAACTGACAGATAAACTTTCGACCGGTGGGTACTAACTTCTCTAAGCTGTTATTAGTTCTCTAGGGTAACAAAGCGTACGTTCCTTATGTTTTAACTTCAAGAGAGACTATTATGTTAGAACCATTTACTGATAATTAGCTCGAGCCCCATATGTTGGTAGCGTGCGAGCAAGTAACCTGCGATCAGGCGTTTTTTGTTTTGTTTTGTTTTTTTTGGGGGCGGACGAGGCGAGAGGAAAGAAAAATAACTGCCCTCTTTCCGTGAGAAACACAGATGGATAATAGGGAGAGGGTATGATCTCAGGCTAGCGAGCAAGCTCTCCATTATTTGAGGGAGTCGCGAGAGGTCACGCGAGAGCAGCACGCGAAAGGAGACGCGAGTGCGAGGGGCGGGGAAAAATGGGTGAGCTTGCAACGATCTCTCATAAATTTTCATTTCCGCCCCGGAGACCTTCGCCGCTCGGTCGCAGGCTAATATGTTGGTTACCAAACTGAGCTCTCAAATGAAACCACCTCGAAGTACTTTTGCAAATTTTACAATTTAAACTTGGAAATGAATTTGACTATTGGCCACCTTAAGGGCTGAAAAAGTAAAATTTATGTTACAACTGTACTTGATAGCTTTCAGGACCGGAAAGGCATAACCCTTAAAGTGGTCAACAATAAACAAGTCATTGGACTGTATAGCACGAAATATGGGCGCAACAAAACAAAGGGGGCACGAGGGAGACACGCCCTCTCCCCTCGCAAGTGTGTCTTCCTCGCACCGTTCCATTTTTGAGTCCATGTGACTTTCATGTGCCTGTTACGGAGGCCACCAAGATGTCATTATTTTGTTCTTCTTTCAGGCCTTTGCCATGGCACAGATTTTTCTGCTCCTTTTTGGCTCAGTTTTAGTGGCGTTGTCCTTGTCTCACGAAATGAGTCCAAGGTGTCTTCAACTGGCTGTACAAAAAACCAATGGCTGCAGTGTTCCTGCAGGCTTACGGGCCCCCTACAAAAATACTTTTACTCCCGCTTGTTACAAACATGATTTCTGCTACTTCTGTGTAAGAATTACCTTTTTTATAAATACTAACTAGAACTACATTTTCCGCAATAATCCTCGCGAAACTCGTTCAAGTTCAGCCTAGCGCCACTCAAGTTAAGCCGTGTCGGGCAAGGTTAGGAACTGGACGTGTCACCCACCAGGAATATCGTCATATCCCAAATTTTGTTCGGTTGAAAGCTGAAAGGTCTGTCCCGGTAATCCATTAACGAAATAGCCCGCGTCGCAGACTCTCGAGCCTGTTCACAGACCCTCTACTTTCTCTTTAAAGTCCGTTGAGCTCGGGCGATAAAATATAAACCACAGGGGATTTATTGACCGCCAGCGCAAGGGGGTAGTGGAGGGGGAAGAAGAAACTCGCGCTTTCGCTTCGCTCGCGAGCTCGCCGATGTTTTCGAAAAGAACGAAAAGAAAAATAACGTCTGTGCACAGGCTACAGACTCTCTAAACCGCCTTTATATGCCAATGATCTAGACGATGGGTAGGTCGGATGAAAAACAGGCTATTAACAGTGGGTAATTAAGATTCATGTTCATTTTTTATCATTATTTTCCGGACAGGGTAATCGCTTTGGATGGACGCGGACGCAATGTGATAGCACATTCGAAAGGGACATGCACAAATGGTGTGAGAACCACAGCAATCGCAGAAAGCGATTGCTTTTCTCCAAAGAACGGCGTTGTAGAACTGCTGCTAAAATGTATCTTTCGGCTCCTAAAACTGTAGGCAGCCGTTACTGGGTAAAACTCTCCCCTCCATGGTGCCGTGATGCCGAGAATTGCGGAAATCCCATCATTTCCCTGCGGTAGACCAAAAAATGTTACTTAAGATTGACATGTAGCGAAGTGTAAAGAAATGTTGCCAAACCGAAGTTAATAAACAACGTTTTGTGGTGTGCGTAGTTTCGATACAAAGTGATTTTTTCCAAGGGGGATACTCAACAAAGTTTTATATGGGCACACTCCGCTTTGAAAGGGTCCAACCCCTTACCCTTTTAAAAACCATTTTTGACGGCAAAAGTACCCCTTTCGCATGTCTTCTATCGACAAATGGTGCCCATTTCACATACCTAGTTTAGAAATTTGCATCCTTTTTCTGTATGATTCAATATACAGTCAAACCCCGCTTTACTGACTCCTCATTATTACGGACAGTTTGCTTTGTCCTTGAGGAAAGAAAACCACCAGTAACCTCATTTAGTATAATTGCATTGATTATTATCGAAAATAGAGCGCTATGATTGGCTAGGAGCTTCGCTTCATCCCGCTATAATCACTGCGCGGTGATTATAACATTGAAGGCTAGCAGTTTTCAAAATGGCAGCCAGATTTGTTGATGTTTCGGAGTCGAAAATTGATCAATAATTTTATTTTCTCGAATAATCATCAACGTAATTATACTAAAACAATCCTCGAATAGTCTATTTGCCGATATTCACGTCGCCTTCGACGACTAATTGTTAAATAGTCTTAGAGGACTTCTATCAGTTAGTTAGTGTTATTGAGATCTAATGAGTGTAATAATAATAATAATAATGATCTAAGGAGTGTAATAATAATAACAATAATAAGAAGACGAACAAGAAGAATAAGAGTAATATTTATCCAGGGAGCCCACTCGCCTTAGCGGTTTTCAGTAGGGCCCTCAGTGTGGGTCATGAAAGCCGACAGGACTCTGTGACGGTGTTTAACATTGTACGAAATTATGGCGAAGCATTTTCAACATTTTAAAAAATCACAGGGATGCTTTTCAGTTTGGAGTGAAGTTGTTTTTTACAAAGAAACGGAATAATTTATTCTAATAACTGGACATAAATCTCGCAAAAGTGTTTGGAATTGACGGGTTTGGCTATAGACGAGCGTTTTTGTGAACGAGACTGTGAGCAATTTTGTCTGCTCTTGCTCAGATGTCGAGAGCCAAAGGAGATGTCAGCTCTTGACAAATGCTTTTGGGGGTATAGGTAGGCTTGTATCGACTGAGCCATTATGATGACGATGCAACAATGCCTTACAACAATGAAAACCGTAACAGCCTACGACCAATCTCTTCATTTAAGGGATATCGAGAGAAGTCGCGCGCGAGTGGCATGCGAAAGGACACTCGAGAGCAAGGTGCTAGAAAGAAAGTGAGAACTCTTCGTTTCCCCCGTCCCTCGCGGCTTCACCGCGCACTCGCGCGTTCGCTTACCACTCGAAATGAAGAGGTCGCTCCCAGTCCATTACATATTTTCTGGTAGTCGTTCGCGTTCGTTATTGGGTGAGCCAGTTTACGTTAGAAATTCCGAGCAAAAATTCGAGCTATTCACATACGAAGCAACGTCCACTATGGCTCCACGTCTCCTATTACACCCATTTCAACCAGCCCTTAACAAATGAACAACATTGCGGCAGTCACACGTGCCTGACACAAAAACTCCTCACATACGCGTAATACAACGACGCTTAAGTGTATACTTCGAGAGCATCTTGTACTAACTTTAATGAGTCTATACAACAGTTATCAGCGTCATGCACAACCAAGTTGTGCCAGATAAACCGTGTTAAACATGTATTCAATCAGGTAACTTTGTTAATTATTATTAATCTGCTGGTGATGAGCAAGATTGATTATTGCAATTGCTCTGTTATTTGGTCTAGTACTTCTGAAAGCAACATCAAGAAAATACAACTTCTCCAGAATTTTGCAGCCAGAATTATTACTGGGAGGCAAAAGTTGGATGACCTTACTCCGGCTTTACGTGAATTGAAGTGGCTCCCCATTAAAAAAACGTCTTCTTTTGAAAAAAACATTATTAACATTTAAATGCCTTAATGTTTTGGCACCTCACTATTTATGTGAGAAATTTATCAATTTCAATTTCCCTTTCCGATGAAGACAAACTTGTACATTACCATAGAATAGCCCGTATGGGAATGTTAATAAGTTTGTATGTATGACTTTTTGTATGTACTGCCAAAAAAATTTAAAAATTAAAGGACATAACATTCTCGTATTTATGTGCATAGGCGTACGGTCAATTTTTTGCCAGGGGGGGCGGTAAACCATTTGCCCAAAAAATTCTCGCAAGTTGCCCAAATTTTTACGAAACAGTAGAAAAAAAACGAGGGCCATACGATGCAACAACATAGGCCGTACTGACATATGAAGGTGGCTCGATACTGTAACAGTTTTTCAGGGTCAATATCTCCCAATTTTGAGCATAAATACGTCGCCATAGACAAACGTTTAGAAAAATTGCCACCACAGTTTTATTAGATAAAGATGAAAATTTGTCATGAGCAGGGCTTTAATGACATCGGAGTTGTCATAGCAACGAAATGACGCCGTTGCCTATTTTACTTGCAGGAATATTTCTCGGCACTGGGAACTGTTCCTACAAAATCGTTCACGGGAGCTTTTTCCTCCTATAGTCGCCTCGATGTTCGTGAAGTTAAAACGGAATCTGTAAGAACGTTATCAGGATATTTTGGGATGAAGTTTTCATCCTTAGAAATATGGTAAAAAAATCTTGATGTCTGGCCGTTATCTATAGAAAACGAAGCTCTTTTGACATGCAATTTGCAATTTCACCTCATAGTAGCTTCAGTCTTTTTAAAAACGTGTGTAAAAGATCATGGAGATAGCTTCGGCCGATTGCTAGAGAGAACGATTTCATTAGTATGTATCGAGGCGCTCTTGTTAGCGGTTTTGTAAACATTTTGGTCTACTTTTAAATTAATAAATTATTGCTTGATAGATTTTTTTAAAAAATTAATATTCTTCTCGTAATTCGAGCTGGCTACTAGTCAGCCACTTCTTCATTTTCAGACCCACTGTTGCTGATGCTATCTGCCATACACTGCTCTACGAGCGGAGATGATTCTAGAAAGATATGGGGAAGTTTATTCTAATCAATTCACGACTGGAAAGAGCCCATTCCAGTTAGTGCAGTGCAGTACAGTGCTCAACAATAAAAAACTATAAATATGTAAATCAACAAATGATATCCTTCCCTAATAACCAGAAACTCATTACATACTAGGCAACCACTGTCTCGAGAGAATGTAACTGGATTATTACGCCGACTTCAGGATTTGTTTTCAGATTAAAATAGAAAATATTTATCTCTTCAAACTAAAAAAAAACATGGAAACATCTTTAAAAACTGGCTTTGCTCAATTTTCTCTTGTGCCCAAAAAAAATGAGTTGCCCAAAATTTTGGGGGGCTGCAGCCCCCCTGGCCCGTAGTATGTTTATGTGATTAAGGTCATCAAGACAAAAAACTTAGATGTTAACGGTTACGTAATCCTCCTCCCAAAAAGACTCAAACATTCCTGCTATATTACTCGCTGGCTTTTTTCAAATTTTCACAAATAGGGGATTTTAGGGTGGAAAAGTACTTGAATCTTGTATTTTGATTGCTATTTTGCGGTGTTAGTCCCGCCTCAGCACAAAAAAACCAAAGTTTTTCTATGTAAATACTTTCCTCCCTCACGTGCCCCTAAACATGCCTAAACTTCAATGAACTCGATGTTCTTTGGTTTGGTCTTCGTCGCTCATGAGGAAAATCCGAGGTTGACTTAAAATGCACAAGATAACAATGAATCTTTCTAAACATGACAAGTTTTATTTTGCATGTTAAATTGCTACAGTGTGGCTAACAAGCCAAACTCACTGTTTTATCTGAAAATATATATTATACGTGAAAAAATACAAAGGCATCTAAATCGACCTGTATTGCATGACTAAACAGTGACACGTGTCTGGTGAAAACAAACCAGCTTAGAAAAAAGGAACTCCTTATACTTCTTTGACACAAAGTAAAAAAAATTGCAAAAAGATTTTTAAACTTTCATTTCAGTAGTAAAATAATATATTGCACCGTAAAATATCGCACTGAAGTATTACACGCTGAAAGCTTATATCTCTAATCAGTGATATTTTCCATGACGATTTATCAAATCGTCATGGCATTTATCACGCAATCGATAACTTTGGTTACAGTTTGAGGGAAGTACACATATTTCCATAAAGTCACTTCGATCGTTCTTGTTTCTGGACGTTTTCCACTAATCGTATCAATCGCAGCGATCCGTGGAAACCAGGCTTTACTTTCTACACTCGTAAAGCTTATTTTAATAATCTATAATTATTTTAAAAATCTATAATTCCCATCAGCTCTAGCCTGTTCCAGGCTCTCAGATAGTGGGGAAGACGCGAAAGAAAAAGGCACGCGAAAAGTTGGCGGGGCGGGAAAAAAAGAAAAAGGAAGCAGGCTCCGCTGCCTCTGCTCTCCCCAGATTCCTCCCGTTTTATTTTCGTGTTTAATTGCGCTTTCTCAATTCAGCGGACCTGACTATCTCGGAGCCCGGAACAGGCTACATCAGCTCCCTCAACTTTACACGAAAGGTAAGGTGTTAGTTATAGTAACACTTTACTTAACGGGAAACTCCACTTAGCTACTTGCCATTTTACAGGACGCCCACAGTAGACCTCTAAAGTTTGCAGGTTTTGTTTTTTCAACGCAGGTAATGTGATAATACTCCAGAGAACTGACTTACATATGTACGCATAGTTTATGAAAAGACAAAGGGTCATCAAGTTCCCCTGGGAATTTCATTTGGAAATGCCAAAACAAAAATTGCAGAAGCTTTTAGTTAAAATTAACTCATCATCAAACAGATGAACTTCTGAACACTACTAGAAACATAGTACGGATCGTTTTTACCAAGATGATAAACTGCAACAAAGGAAGTTTTAACATGAGAAAAGAGCTTTAAAAATTTTCTCAGGATATTCTGTGTGTTCCAACATGGCCGCCGTTTCTTTGTTTTGGAACACCAAGATGTCTGCCGTGACGTAATGTGAAAACGATTCATGCACTGTTGTACCATTACTTCGAATTACTTGTATATTTTTTCAATTTCAACTAATTTTTTTATTACTGTTGATATCTGATCAACGTTTTTATTGTAATATTATGACAGCGTACAATACAGTTAGTCACTGAGACTAACACAAACTTTGAGCCAGGAAAAGAAGTGCAGGCCATAGCAAAACATATTCAGACGAGACGACTCTACCTCATAACCAACGAAACCAAAGATAAAGTCCAAGAAGGATTCTGCTGAGGATTTAGGATTAGGATTCAAACTGTACTGTATCGACTTTTCAAATTAACTGAGGATGAGTTAAAGCAAAATGTTTTCATCATCACTTAATAAAACTTCAATATGAAACACAAAAGCGAAAAAAAGTTTAAAAAAATAGTCATTCTTTGAGAACAACTGGAAATGCGTCTTGGGAGAGCTATACTCTCTTAGGAAGAAGAAAACTTTACTCTCGTGAAGTAGCTAGGGAATCCAAAACAACAATTGTTACATATTTACAACATTTTCAAAGAATTATAACTAAGAACTTTACATGGGAAATCTGCACAGTGAATTATGGCGCAAGTCTTTTTTGGGCTGCATTCGTTTCGCTCCATTCTGTCGAAGAGAGATTGTGGCTCAGTGAGGAGCAGGTCACTTATTTGCCGAAGACGAACGCTGAGGCAAACAATTGATCTGCGACACACTGAAAAACTACGATATTTGCGATAACCGAGTTCAATAAGCGTTTTATCATTCGATCACCGAGTTTATTTTCAATAAATAAACTCATAGATTGGAAGCGATCTGACATTTTCACGCACGAGTGATCACAGGAAGGAGAAAAGCGTGGTTTCATTTACGCATGAGCGGAATATTATTTGCAACCATACACAGTTGGACGACATTGCGCATGAGCAGATCATTATTTGTCTGCAGTTATTTGCAGGTCACGTGGTGGGCTCTCGGCCAATGAAAAGGAAGAAAAATTTGCATCGAATGATAATAACATTTGAATCGAGTGCAGCGAGATCCGGGACAAGTAACAGTGGCAGATGACCACTGCATGGAGCTGCATGCCTCTAAACATGTTTCAAAGGGAAACAGAACGTTAGTCGGACTCGGAAAACTCGTAAAAATCGTTATCCGTGAAGAAACTTTCTTCCGAATCGGAACTGCTGGAAGCTTCGGACTTGTAATCTTCAGCAAAGGCGGTTGGAATGTTGGAAGTTGAAGGGTTTCGCTCTGCCAGATATATTCTTGACTCAGTCGCTTTTTCTTTACTTTTTGTCAACTCCATGGAAAATTTATTACACATAGCAGACTCCAGTTTGTAGAGATGTATAACACATACTCGATTTGAGGATAAAAAGCAGACAACTCTGTCCTCTTCGGGCGAAACGGCCATGCTTGTGATTTTTTCCTGACCTTGTGCAATCCTTACGAATCCAATAGCTTTCGACTCAGTAACATCCCAGAGAAAAACCATTCCATCAATTGCATACGTAATAAGGTAACGATTCACTTTTAAAAACCTACAGAATTCAATTTTACCGACATGGCCACGTAGAATTCGCCTGGAGGAATGGATTTTACTATGAGACAGCGGGAGATTGTAGACATATATTAGGTTCGCGATACAGCAAACAAGCAGCTCATTGTCCAATGAAACGTTGCACTGACTAAACTACTGGGTTGTAAAATCCCTCGACTTCCATTTTTTTCAGTAAGCAGCGAGGATGCTTTTTGAAATCCCAGATCTCAATTTAGTAACAACCACCACACAATATGAGGTTATTTAAGTCCGGAGAAAGGCAAAAACAATCCACAGTCGGCGGTCCTGGTGATTTAAATGACTCTGACATTGATTTCCTTTTAAAATCCCATACATAGAAAAGTGGGCCCTCAAAGTTGTCTTGAATACAAACGAAAAGTAGGCTACTATCAGCAGAAAATTTCAAACGCGCATCCATGCCACCACACTCAGTTTCAAAAATTGTACAAGGAAGTTGTTGTACAAGTTGATTAGATTCTGCAACACAGTGTAGCATTATCTTGTTTTGTTGCTGAAAGGCAATAAATTCTCCATCAGGCGAAAAAACGTATTTACTCGTTTCATAGGACGCTTGTGCGGGAGGAGAAAATGGCAAAGGGAAATTCGAAGTGACGTGGAAAGCAATGTCATAATCATCCCGAAAATTCCAAAACGCGACGACTGAGTCGGAACTTATACACGTAACAGTATGGCTTGAACTGAACATCGCTGCCACAGGCTTCTCTAAGCCATCGAAAAAATTGGAAAGGACTAAACAAATTTTCAAAATGACGGCCCTTTTCTCAACATCTCTCCGAAACAAGTAACCAACTTGTTTTTCTTTTTTGAACAGTACAAAGTTACATCCTGACACACTCGTGAAAACCTTGCCTGTTTGAAGGCATAGAGCATGTAGCGAATTTCCGGAAGACGAATACACGGCAAAAATGACTTTCTCTCTCAGGTTCTTCACATACGCCTGCACGTACATCGTATAGCGTTCGTTTTCTCCTGAAATCATCCGCTTCCAGTCGGGCTCCGATATCTTTGGCAGTTGGCCATTAAAAAAACGTTCAAGCTCCAGTTTAAGCAAAAAGGAAACAGCATTAACGACAGCAATGTTACAAACTGACACAGCTTTGACGACCCCAGACCACTTTGTTGCCGCTCCCCACTCATCAAAGGCACCAGTGACGTGGCAAAAATACTCGAACGGGTTTAATTGAGCACCCTGGTTAAATACATTGTGTAGCAGGGGTTGCCCAGACTGCAGATTCCAAACCTGATATCGGAATAGCCGAGGGTACAGTTCGATAATAAGCTGACGAATGGTTGACAGGGATAATTCAGGGCTTGATTCTGTTAGTTCCTTCAACTTGCAACAACAATAACAAGAAGAATTGTCTGGTACAAACATCACATGATTTTGATACGACTGTCAACACCGAGATATTCCATTAAGTATCTCGCATGCCTACCTATGACATCGATTCCAGCTATTCCATTCGATAGCTCACCAAAAGAGCAGGTCATTTCCTCTTCGCCGCTGTTTTCAATCTCTTTCCCGGCCCACAGAGCCAGCAACTCTTTAAGACAACACCCACGTTCACACATTGAAGGAAAAAAGCAAAACATTCGTTTTTACAACAATGCAATTTTCGTTTGGAGTAATCAAACCCCACTGATAATTTAAGACGTTTCCTACGAACTGAGAAAAGTCCTCTACACATCCTCTTTCAACAGAAAACCACTTGTCGATCCGTCCGAAGAAAACTCCAAATGGTTGATTTTTGCAATCGTATCTTCACTAATTTCAAAAGGTCCACTTACAATTTGAAGCATAGATACATTAAAAAAGAAGAGCGAGCGACCCTTTGCACCAACCACAGTCTCCTTATCAGAAGCTGTGGCAAAACAGTTACATCCAGAAAGAATGTCGACTCCAGGAAAGTCGAAAAAATTCCACTCAAACCAAGGCAACGACGCTTGAGGGATCAAAACATTTTCTTGCACAACATCTGAGGAGTTTCGTATACATGACCGCAACAGGTGAGGACTTCCTGCCAGAACATGCACATCACTTTCGATAGCGAAGGAAATCTCCTGCAAGATATTCTGTTTTTCTCTCTCCTCGACAGCAATGCAGATGGCTGCACGTTGAAAATCTTTAAGTAGATGGTAAATTCCAAATCTTTCACTACTAATCCTTTCCTCCAAGAAACGATAACTTGTTAAGCTCTAGAACACAAGCTCCAAAGAGTCCTTTTCGGCATGTTGGCACAACAAATGAAAAGCAAAATGAAGAGCAAAGCTCTGTAAATCCCTCTCAACGTGATCTAACTTCAGTCTTGGTTCGCCAACAAAGGCAGAAAGAATTTCCTTAACAATTTCAGTGAGGTAACCACCTGCCTCTTTTGGGTCAATATACAACTCTTGAGCTTTTCTCTTGTTTGTTAACCAAGCTGGAATCAGACTGTGAAGAAAAGAAACCCTCTCTTGCATCACCACAAATTGGGAAACGGTGTCGATAACCTTTTGCTCATTAAGACTTGACTTTTCTTTGTGAAGAACAAACGAAACAAACGATACGGGAAGCGCAGTTGGCGCATTCATGATACAACCTAATAACTTACCATACAGATCTGCTCCCACTTTATCGTAAACACGTTTTAAATTCGTTTCAAAAAAGTCTTCAATATCCCCTGGCAAAAGGTCGCAGAATTGATCAATCTTACCTGAATGTAATGAATCGTTAAGTTCTTGCGCAATGTAAAAAGCAAATAAGAACAGTCCGTTACACCTCCGTGTGACGTCTTGCACCGAACAAGGAAGACGGGAAAAATTTACACTTTTTTCTAAAAATCGCTGAATGTCCTGTTCATGCTGCTGATTGTAAAGAGTGCGCTGTTCACTATTTCCCGTGCAAATTCTAACACACGGGTTGTACTTCGCCAATCTGCTCTGTAACATGTCTTCAGGGCGACTGGTGATAAAGGACACGAGCCATTCTGGGAGCCGGGGGAAACGCTCTTTAATAAGACAAATGAAATCTTTCCCGGACTTGCAATCTATCTCGTCTAGAGCGTCAATAATGACTAGTTTGCGCTGAAATGGACTGCACTTACTCAGTGGCTCTTCTAGTAATTTAGTACATAGTTCCTGAACCCCTTAAATTAGAATTAGCTAACATTATTCTTACACCATCCTCCCCTCCCATTATTTTACTGTACTGTCTATTACAATTACAGAGTTGACAGGCTATAGTACCAAGAAGATTTCTTGGATCATTTCTTGTGCCATCATAATGACGGCAAAAGTAGACAGCACCAAGACGCCTAGCTTTCTTCATACGCTGCGCCAGAGCTCCTGCTATCACACTCTTACCGACTCCTGCATCACCGAGGAGAACGTAAGCTCTGGAGTCGCCAGGATCAATGAACCATTTGTCAAAATCGTCAAACAGCCACTGTCTAGTATCTTTATGATGACGCCCGGAAAAGAAAGCGATGTCTGCTTCACAGTTGGCGATCTCTGCATAAAAAAGAAAAACGAAGAAAATTATCCTCCACATGGTAAAGCTAAAATAACGCCTTTCTTATGTCTGTGACCAGTATCCTGCGCTGCACGGGTGGGTCTCGATCCTCCTAAAACTGAGGTAACAAATCATGCGAAAAACAACAGTTTAGAATTGGGACCCAAAAGCGCGTTGTTCCGTTAAACTTCATACACTTTTCATTGTAAATAGGGACAATCTTCTTATTACCATAACTGATTTGATGGACAGCAGAGTTCTGCCTCTCAGCTTCCACTTCTGTTGAACCTTCTTGCACTTTGTGTTGGTCATCCAACTTCAAAGACTTCAGAGTGCGCGCGTCTTGTAAAGACGCCTCCCCAGGGCTGGCGCCTGCAAATCGTTCCTGAAGACTGGTATTTATATCCGAGTTACCTGTTAATGCAAACATAACATTAAAGTAATCAACTTTTATGGCTTTAGTAAAGCAGAAAAGAAAATTGTTATTGCTTATCTTTTCTAAGGTTTCTAGAGCTTATACAGTCAAACCTCCCCTTCCGGATACCTCTCAATTACAGACAGTTCCTTTAGTCCCTCTAATGCCAAACTTCATACAATACCTACTCCTATAATAAAGACACAAAGTTCTCTTGGTCTCAAAGATGCCAAATTTCATACAATCCAAGTATGAGACGGGTTAGCCAAATACTAAGGCCTAGCAACTAAGCGTTACCTTAAACGTTCAGTCGATTCTTGGGTGGTCATGGGTCGTGGGTCATCTATTTATATAAATAGTTAATAATTAATGGTGATTTTTTTCGGTAAAAAATAAGATATCTGACGGCTTAATTCATACTCTCATTGACAAAATCGATCGTAATTGTATCTACTAAACAACTTCTACCACAAGGTAGCTAAATGTCATACCATTAAGTAGGCTGATCATCTTGCCAAGAAGATCTCTGCTCTGGTTGGCCCAGCTGTATTTCCTGTCATAGGAGGTGCGCAGGGTTTCAGCCTCATCCAAACGCCCCTCTCTGTCTTTGCCCCATACCTTTTTCATTGCTGCAGCCCACACTTCAGGATCCTCTGAATCAATCACAGATGATGAGCCAAATGGCACCTTGCTCAGTGCTTCACCAAAACCTGAGTTGCTACTGACAAGTACAGGAAGACCTGCTGATAGGGCCTCAAGTCCTGTCAGCCCAAATCCCTCCGTTCTTGAAGGCATAAGTACAAGGTCAACTTCAAGGAACAAGCGTTTCAAATCATCCCGGCTCTGAACAAAACCTCTCACCCTCAAGCTTTTAGCAGGAACACCGCATTTCGTCAACATCTCTTTTATTTCCTCACGCTTCCCATCTGGGGACCCAACAAACACAAGACGAGTGCCGGGCAGTGAAGCAACAGCTCTTGCGGTGATATCAAATCCTTTTAATTCAAAGTCTTCATTGTCTCCACGGCCAAACACCAAGACGCTGCAGTGTTTTCTTTCTTCAGGACTTTGTTTTACACTTTTAAATTCATCAAAAACACCTGGGGTAAAATCAACAACATTTTGCTCTTTGTGACAGCTTCGAAGATATGACCTGAACGCCTCGCTCAACTTGGGCCCAATCCCCACAACAAAATCTGCCATTTCGCACAGTTCCACTTCAATCCTTCGCCCTTAGAAATCGGGTTGCTGTATGACTTGTACATTCCTAGTTCTTCTGGATCAGTGTGTACCACTTGAACCCATTTGCTTTTTTCAAGTCTTTAATGACTTGGGCCTGATGACCAAGTTTGACCCCATGACCGACTATTACGTCAATTTGCAAATCTTTTGGTGGAAAGCTGAGCCAGTCCAGTTCATCAAAGCCAGGATGCCTTTTCGCCTCAACAATCTTAACATTGCTCTTCTCTACATCTTAGTAAAAGGACAGTGACTTCCACCTCAGTCAGTTTTGTCAGCTGTATGGCTAATTCTCTGCTTATGGTGGAGAGCTCTCCTTTGCTTGACTCCCATTCTGAAGCCAAAATGGTGACTCGAACTTTGTTGAAGCCAACAGCCAGTTCATGCTCTTGAGAACGCTTTGACGTAGATGCCATTGCCTACAACACACGTGTAATCAATCACATCTGTCACAATTCTGTATTATAATACAAAGGGACTACAGGATGAAAGAAAAGTGCCTCACACTAAGTTAATGCATTCATTACAGGCTAAACCATCCTCTCCCAGACTAGGGATCATCTGACTATTGCCTCAAGATTAAGAAAGTACTGGGCTCTGTTATGACCAAAAAGATTAATGATACAGTGGAAACTCTATTCAGGGAACAACTTCAGGACTGAAGCTAGAGTCCCCTGAATACAGGTTGGGCTGAAAAACCAACCAAGGGTTTTTTTATTCTGCCATGGAATCTGCTGCAGTCATTATTTCAAGCAGCTGCATAATGTACAGAAAAATCATGATTATTACTGCAATATTGTGTGTTTAATTCCTACAAGTGTTCATAAGTAAGGATAAAACTCAATTAATGGGCTTTTCACAGAACAGTTTTGTATACAGAAAGAATTCACAACTTTTTTGAAGGAATGTCCCCACAAGAGCTAAACAAATACCCTCGAAAGTTTTCTTTTGTTGGCAAGAAAACATGACAGCCAACCGGTTATTTGTGCCAAAATTGAAATCATTGACAGCAATAAATAGTTGAAAATCATCATTTTTGTGCTCAATTATCTCGGAGTTTTAGTATATATACCAAAAAAAATATTCATTGTCATGTGCTTGAACAACACTTTTCACCCCAGTAATGGTAAAATATAAGTGGACTGATCCCATTTAAAAGATAAAAATGGTCCAGTCCTTCAAAGGTGAGCAAGTTTTCTAAAACTTCAATTTCCTAATCTGTAGTTTCACCAAAGCATTCCAATAGGTTTCGGACTAAGATTTGTGGAAATTTTCTTAATGGACAACACCCTGTAGATCTCCCCATTGGAAATTACTGCTAGAATCAGAAGCATATAACCACTAGCATCCATAAGTGGCTTTAAAGCAGGCAGCATGGCCGACTGGTCATTGCCAATATACTGGTTGCCTCCTACCAGTTGGTGGGTTTTAATCCTGTTATGCTGTACTTAAATAAAATTATTTGTTTCTAAGTAGCTGAGTGGAGTGCTTGTAAACTAGCTGGATAAACTAAGTGCACTTTCCACTATGATAGTGGTCAAATGGAACCAGCCGAACGATCAGCAATTGCAATTGTGAAAACAAAAAGAGCTGGGGTGAAATGAAGAATTATGAATACCTTAAGGAAAATACAAGGTACAGTGTACTATTTGGAATGGATTCATTACTGCTATGTTGAATTTAACCATGTGCTCGGTCTGATTTTACTTGCGTAAACGGATCCACGATTCTATTAGTGTTAAATTGCTTTTAACGATAAAAAACATAGGTTTTTTAATAAAAATTTTCAACAAATAATTTATCTGTGGATTGTCCATTCATATTAAACATAAGCTCAAAACGCGATCATTAGATTTACAGACTGGATGTGATGACCAATGAACATTCAATCAAAGAGAACTTGATTACGTAATTAAGCTTAGTTTTGTTTTGATTTAGATAAGATACGTTTCTGTTCTGTTTCATTTATCGAGTTTTTACGCCCCTATTGTCGTGTACTATTGTTCACACTTTGAATCAATTACGTAGCTAGCCATTCCTGTTTTTTAACCGGTTTTACAACTGTACACGTGAATTGTACGATTATCAGAGAACGCCCTTTAAGTTTTTGTGGAGTCGGAGTTAGGAGATCTACGGAGCAACATTGGAGTTTTCAGATCAGTTTTATCTTTTTCGGAGTTACCTAACCTTGGAGTTTGTTTAGCCTTTTAGACAGGATCAGACGTAAGTTTCAGCTTATTGTATTTACTTTTCGTTTTCCTTTCAATTTTGCTTCTTTTGTAATTAGTCTTAGCCCATTTTTTGATCCTGTACATTGCAATTTCCCTTTTTAGTTTTCACCGCATGTGTACAATAATTCAGACGAGTTGGTGATCGTATTAAATGCTGTTGAGTCAACTTGTGCTGTTGAATTCTATACTATGGTTGACACTTCCCGATCTCCAGTGCACACCACCCCGTGTCCGCTGCACTGGGTACGCGATACTGGAGATTTTTAGAAAAAGGTCAGACGGGCTACTCTCTTTTCTTGTATAAAACTCAACTGTAGTTGTTGTACATGTTCCATTGACATGATTGATTTGTTATTCATTATTGAGCTGCCCTTCAGGGCAATGCCCAATCAAAAAATGGAGGCTGCCTTGTCTATGCAGCAAAACAACAAAATGGCGGACAGATCAGATTTAATCCCGTCCCCCTCCCCCCTCCCCTGCGTTGTCTGATTTTTGAGGAAAAGGGGTGGGTCATTTCAGATACAATTTATACTAGGGGAACAAAACAATATTGTTTGAACACCAAACAGCAAATTACTCTTAAGTTTAATGATTAGGGCTAGGAATCTGAGTGAATTGAATCCCATTTAGGATCATTGTACAAGTGACAAAAAACTTCAGAGTTCTTTATTATTACTGGCATGACTAGTGTTCGGCATTGCCGTATCAAAGATTTGCTGGTGATCAAAATCAAATAAAAACATACAAGCTTCAATACAAACTTCAGCCTCAGCTCTCGGGTCTTAGCAGACAAATTTTCTTCATTCAAGGCCTTCGGAAGAGGACAAAAAGAAACGACTTGAGGACAAATAGTTTTTTAATCTTTTTTTTTTTTTTTACATTTTTCTTTTCTGACGCGATGAAACCCATGTTTTAGCAGACAGCAAATCAAGCGTGAAGCATGCATTCATGTCAATATTCTGGGGTCTTTCACTTTATGGATCTTTACAGTTGTCACTGGGGGGAGTACTCCCTTACATAAGCCATAATAAATTTATTATAGGTACAATGTATGTGCGGCCCCAAAGGGGATGGTTTTGCATCATTCTGGTCTGAAAACTGGTATAGACTTTGCCCATTTTGGTCTGGAATCGGCTATGGTTTTCAAGGGAACTACCAGAGTGTATAAACGAATTGTTCGTTTCAATTCCAAATGAGTAAGAAAAAAAGACAAAGATTATATATGTATACGTATTTTTTGTTGCTGCTCTAATCTAAGTATAAGTGATGACATAAATTTCTTAGGGGCCAGGTCTGAAAATGGGTGTGAAAAATGACATTTTTGGTTTGAAATAGGATCAGGATTTAAAGAACCGTGCGGAACACCCTCACCAAGAATTCTCAGGAGTACCGCCCTCCCCCGCAGGACAGTTGTGAAGACATTCCATGAACTTGAATGATGTTATTTAATTTATCCAAGATTTGGAAAACACGGGAAAGAAGAGTATTGAATTTTTAATACACAAAATTTGGCATTTCGAAAAACTAATAGGCAAAGTTTCAGTCTGGACCAACAGCTCTGCTTTCTTTTATCATGTTTTTACAAACAAACGTCTGTATTCATGTCCATCGCCCTCCCCTAAGTGCAGGAGACTTTTCACGCGCCTTGTCCGGTTTGGTCAAGTCTTTATCAATACCACTCAATCACCACACGCAACAAAAAACCTCTGGTATCCAAGGTACATCCCCAGGCATTTGTCACAACAGGTTCCTCTATCTTTTCCTTACAACTTCTTCAGGGATCTTCAGAGGCCGTGGTTATACTTTCACTGGCTAATATTTTGTAGGGGCAGTACTATTCGAACAGACTGTGAAGGCATGGCAAATCTCTTATACTTTCTTATACCAAGACTAGAATTTTAAAAAAAGGGGGACAATTTTAGCCTCCCACACATACTTTCTTTCGACTCGTTAAGCAATGGGGAAGAAATACATCACAACGACCCAAGAACATCTACGTGGTAGGCTAGGATGTAATTTTGCTGCAGCATGACAAATTGTCACGCAAGCCGGCAGACCAATGTACCCCCATTATGGGGGTCTTGTTTTGTTTTGTGTCATTACTTGCCATTCAATAATTTTGCAGTGTGCTACGTTTTTTGATAACTCGTGCCCTGAATACCGCTTAAATGAAGTTTGATGTGTTGTTTACACTTTCTATCTGCATTGATATACATTGTGGACTATTGTGATTGATCTCGATGCACCGTGATTTTTAGTATTTTTTTGTGATTTTTTGCGCTGAATACGCCTTTTATAACCTACTGGGAGAGTTTTTTAATTCCAGGTGTGTTTGCAGGTTATATTTTGTTCATCATTTAACCCCTCTCTCATACGGTGCTCAAGTGGGGAATTAAAGATTTCCTTTTAGTGGCTTAGAGTTTATTAGCTTAAATTTAACTGCTTATTATTACAAGCATATAAATGAATCAGAGGCTTCACTTTTAGCCCTGGCTCAATCTACATATTAGAAATATCTATAGCTATCTAAATAGGCATATAAATATGCACATAATGTGAAATATTGATAAAGGACTGGAATGATGATTGTTAACTGCTTCTAGAAGAACTGACAAATGCTTCACCCCCGGGCAGAGGTTTTCTGACAAATTCCCCACCGCTGGAACCGACAAGATGACAAATACCCGACAAATGCCACAACTATAACAATCTTATAAATTCATAAACGAGATGGCTTCCACCCACAAATGACACTCAAACCCTTTCACTTAAGAAAACCATCCTCTGTGAGGCTATTTTGCCACGAATATTTTTCAAATAAACGAATTAAAAGAAGAATGGCATTCCAACAACTTGCTGGAGTTGCATTACCCTGCAAGCAGAGGCTACATTTTCGCTGAGTGAGCTTGCGTGCGAAAAGTTTCCCACGACACAGCTCACAAAGCAAAAATGTAGCCTCTGCTCAAAGGGTAGAGTTGCATTTGCAATTACTCGTTTTATAACGTTTCAGCGACTGAGATTTTACGATTTACTCGCTTACCGTGATTAAGGATCTTTAACGCCGCTTCCCAGGCAAGAGAACAGACTTTTCAGCGTCTCCTGAGGTTCATTAGTCTCGCTTGCTTGAGCAGAGCGAGACTCTTAAAATGCAGTCGTTTTTTTTCTTTCGTCGGACCTAGTTTGTAGGCCCCGCGTTCTTAGCGAAGACTGGGGATAAGAATCGTGACGACTTTCATTGTATGGAAATGAGTCTCGTGATGAGAATGCAGTTTATTTCGGCGATGACTGAAATGACGCATGTAAGTTTGGCAGTGACGTAATTTTCCTCGAATGGAGGCCTTTGATTTTCGTGTAATTATGCACGACATGCAGGCACATCCCCAAGCAGATGAGAAAATATTAAAGCGGGGAAATCCTCAGGATTTTGTGGCTTTTTAAGGCGTTACGTTTCTCAGAATATTGTCGCAATTACAGGAAATGTACGGTTAAATAGATTCACTTTGTTTTATGTATTTAATTGATAGATTTTCGCAGTTGTTACGATGTGACTCGTGTTGCACTTCATAAATACTTGAGATATGAAGTATCCACTGTCACGTAATTTTTACGTGCGCACGTGCGTAAAATTTGCGTTCGCAAATAAAATAAAGGCAATGTATGAAAGGCTGCACGTACAATTATGTAAGCGTAAAATTAGAAACTAGCTTAATTTGACGTTTAATCTCAATACTTTATGTCTTACCTCTATTTGATTTACGTGATTAAAATTTACGTGCGTTAACGTGCGGAGCCAAAAACGCATCAGCGGAAATCCACCCTAACGTGTCACGGATGTGTTTATACGGGTAGCTTTAAACTTGACTAACCGCACACTCTACTTGCAGCACTTCATGTCCATAGTTAATAGAAATCCCATATCGAGCTTTTCCGGAACGGGTTGGTCCAAGAATTCTATGGCTTGAAAGCGTTGATTATTTTGGAACAAATGATCACTTCAGTGGTCGAAAAAAAAAAGAATAATCTTAGTGAGCAAAACTTCAAGGTTAACTGGAAAATCAGGATCGAGGATCGAGAAATCAGGGATCAAGGATTGGTTAAAAAGAACTTGAAAATAAGATAAATAAATAAATCGTGGATCAGTGATGATGTGGGCCGCAGACTGTAGATAAATTTCACAGAACATAACCCCGTTCGCTGTACTGAACGCTAAATTCAAGTAAACTAATCCGAGTCTGTCTGAGTCAGTGATTGTTTTGTCGAGAAAGTGAAACTTTCCGGGAAAATGAAACGCTTTATCCTGGTGATACTGTAATACAATAAAAAACTTTTAACAGTTTTTAATTTTTAAGTGTACATTTGCTTTCAGTACTCCTTATTTTTCTTGTAATTGTTGTACGCACGACCCCACCAGCAATGCTGATCTTTTTATCGTGCCATAAACTAAGGTTCTTACCTACCCACCTACCTACCCACCTACCTACCTACCTATCTATCTATCTATTTATCTATCTATCTATCTATCTAGCTATCTATCTATCTATCTATCTGTCTGTCTGTCTGTCTGTCTGTCTATCTGCCTATCTATCTATCTATCTATCTATCTATCTAAAATGCATGCTGTGTACAACTCTAAACATTGTACGCTGAGACTGTACGGAGATATTAAAAGTAGATACTAAGCAGCTATGGAAATTGTCATTACTTTCATGCGATATTGATATCTTATAAAACGGACAACAAATTCTTTTTTCCGGTGCTGAACATATACTGTACCGAGTCGTATCTTGGTCCGGTACAAAGAAGCTATGTATATTTATACTGGCAGAGTCATGGGCCCCTGATACCGATAAAAATCATCGTTCAATTTTTCGAGTGTAGAATCCCTGAAAGAGTACTCCTCAATGGAGCAATATCAATATGTAGAAGCTTTTCAAAGGTTTCACACCAGTTTGAGGCTAAAATGTGCGGCCTGTCTCTCCTTGCAATTTTTACTTTTTGAGTATATACATTATGACATACAACACTCGTTTTGTATTCCAAACGAAAAAGTAGTATAACGCACCGGGGCCTTTGACAACAAAACTCATCTCCAAGCAAGCGAGACTCAACGCTACTAAGAGCGTTCTTGTTTTGCTTAAAAACACCGTCGCTCTTCGATTCCTTGCCCCAGTTTTCCTCGAAAATGGCGCCTAGAATGATCCGGGGGCTTCCCAAGAACCGAGAGTTCCCGAGGGGTTTCCCCACTTCCGGGAAGTCTCCTCGTTCCCAGGTCCATGGCTTGGAAGGGCGTTAGCTAACCCCATTTGTCATTTTACGGCCAGTGCAGAATTATTTGTTTTGTGGTCAAAAGTGGATTTTCCCAGAAAAATTGGTACTTTGCATAACATTGATTACTGCCTCCCTTTAAATTTTCAAGTTGAACCTAGCCAACTTTCGTTTAGTTCAAATCACAACAACGTGAATTCAGGCCAATACTGTACTGAAAACAATCAAACCCTTCCACGAACCCCGCATTGATCACCAACATACATCACTGTATTAGTCTACAATGCAGTGGGGCTCAATTGTAACCCTCAGAATTTAACACTCCGGCGCACATGAATTGTGGCAAGCGACTCCCGTAAGCAAATTTAGGACAAAATTTAATTTTAATACAGGAGCCGATTACATGTATTTAGGTAGTTGGTTGATAGTGATTTTATTATCTGACACAACCTAGCGATAACTACGCCGGGTCTTGTTGATGATAATGAACTTTATTTTTGTGTCTGATCTTCTAGCTGGCTTTGTAAGGCCTACTAATATGGGACACTAATAAAATACCATCAAACTAACTACTTGATATAATAATAATATTTACAAAGAAAAAAATTTAAAATACTACCAACCTAAATACTTAATGTAAAAAGAATATTTGCAGAGAATAAAATTTACAAAAATATGCTTCCTATAAATATTAATTAAAAAAATTGCGTTTTATTATTTAAAGAATGGTGTTGTCTCGGACTTTGTTTGAACCTGAAAGTCAGACCTGAGTCCTTGTAGGTGGTCCTCGATCGTGTAACTAGAGATTTATTCATGTTCGTATTCAGCACATTACTTAAGAGCAAATGTCTGTAAAAATCGAGCAAAATCGAAATTTCGCGGCCACAGTCGAAAAATCATTTTCGCTCATATCTTGTCCATAGATAGGCATAAGTAAGTAACTAAACGTGGTGTAGTTTGTTTTTCAAAAAGCCGCTTGGATTTGGAGAAAATCGACAAAATCAATTTTCGTGGTCGGCGACTTAAAAACACCCAAAATTTAAGGCAAAATGAGGCGGTCGCACGCACACAGGAAGAAAGCGAGGTAAAATATTCCCCGATAAATCAATTTATAAAGGGTTCCACCGCTGGTTTGGAGATGAATTCTTATCTTAACGATAATCTGGAAGATAAACAATGTTATTTCAGTTTGGATTCTTTTTCAACTAAACGAAATTTAAATTTAGGCTGAAAGTTGCGTTTTATATTTTAGGCATGTGCTACACCTTGGTTTTACTTGAAACTCAAGTCATTTGTTATTTAAACATTCTGCTAAAACATATGTAAGAATTGGCCTGGGTAATTACTTCGGCGGAGCGCGAAGTAAAGGATTCGCGACGCTCAGGAATGTATCAAAGTTACCATTTTTTGACGAGATTGGGCATGCAAAGTCTGTAGGCTTTCGGTTTTATTCGGCTATTTGACGAAGTGAGGGCCGAATTAGTTTGAGATATCTCGAGATCATTTCGATTTCTTTGATTTATTCTTTAACTTTTTCGAGGAAGAAAGAATTATTATTTTGGCTTCCCCGGGATTTGAACCGACTCACCTGTGTGACCCGTCAGGTCAGAGGAGCCTCTAAGTTGAGGGATTAGCCGATTGCGCTACTGCGACCCAAGGTAGTTCGGGATACGAAAAATAGTTATGAAATTATGCACTAGTTTCGGGACAGGATTGGGCGTGCAACTTCGCGACTTTTCGGCTTGTTTCGGCTATTTCACGAACTTTGTGATATCCTGAGATCACTTAGAGTTTAGTCTTAAATTTACTCGAGGAATAAATAGAGGATATTACGTGGCCACGCAGAGACACGAAATTTCTCTTCGAGTGTTGAAAAACATTTCACGAGTGAGCCCTCCTTTCGAACCGCTTTATGATGAATTTTAAGTTACAAAATGCTGCACAAAGACATTTTGTCTTTGTTGAGTGTTACGTAGTAAAATTGCTTTCATGCGTTGCGTAACTTTCTCAAACGTTCTCTACTTTTTTGGAATGTTCATGAATAATTAATTAGGGCATGTTTACATTTCAGCACGAGTCAGCAGATTTGCATCAGTTACTGAAATCATAAAATATGTCGAAAAGCTACTACTATTTGCCCGTTTAGTATTTTCTAGAACCTTATGTCAAATGGTATACAAGTTCCAAGCGAGGTCTTTTTTCCCACGAGCTGGAATGCTGTGTTTAGTCAAGTGTGACGAAGGTCGATTTTCAAGTTCTGTGTTTACAAGTTGGCGGAAGCCGTAAGATATCTGAAGTTCAAGTGAGAATTTGTTATTATTGGTAGAGGTTGTTTAGTTGTACTTAAGTTCAAGTGAAGTTTGTGTTGGCAGATGCTGTGTTTTAAAGCTCTGAAAAGGCTATGTTCCTTTGGTATTCAACTTCCTTGTGTTAATCCGACATTCCTGCGTGCTGATAGTCAGTGAATAATTATCCTCAAAACATTCGAACTCGTAACAGCCAATTCCATGCTCAACGTAATATACTCCTTACCCATGCTTTACATATCTTTAATCAGTACATGAGACTGCTATGCTGTTTTTGAAGCCTGATGTGACTAAGAAAAATAGAGAATTCTTTTTCCACTGTTTGTTTTGTTAGACTTGTTATTCACCGCCAGTAACCTCATATTTGACTCAGGTCTAATTAAACGTTTAGACCAAATTCAAATTAAGAAGGATTTGTATGGAGTCATCAGAGCATAACTGGGCTAATATCTCAGAGACGATTTGTCCCGAAATGCTAGTTTTTGGCAAGTAGGCCTCTTGGATGTTGCTCTTTTCAGAATATCTTGACAAATCCCACAATTTCACAAATTAACACCTTACTCTTACCATATTTCATTTCTTACTATTCCTCCGCATTTACAATTAATCAGTTCCACAATCACGACGCCGAAGTGTACGCTCCGTAGCGTCTTGTTAAATTTGTACTTCACACGAACCTTCTGAAGTTGAAATTAAATTTTGCTTGAAATATGAGAACGTCGGTTGGTTGTTGCTCGACGAGTCACGATGGCTGGGCTCTCCAAAAGAAACTTAACTCACAATCGCAATTGTATTAAAGACATTTGTACTAAAACGATAATTTTTGTTACCTCAAATGCGTTTTCCCGTTCTGGTTAACTGGCATTGCGCCTTGTCCCAAGCTAATCAACGGAAGATCCAAAAACTCGAGGAAACGTGGTGCGTGAAACAGTTTTCTTGGTATTGCTGGCATTTCTTTTCCGCAGTCAAACTTTTACATCCATTGCCATTTAAAAATTCTACGTCTCACAAAAACTGCTGTTTTGATAGTGAAACTTTCGGGCTTCCGATAGCTCTATGGTCATTTTATAAAAGTCTGGTCAAAAGTGTTGTGTGACAGGATTCACAGGCTTCCCAATCAAACCATTTGAGCGACGCCTTTTTTTAATGTTCTTGTCAGAAGTAGCATATTATGCTACTAACAATCCAAATCATGTTTTTTTTCTTTTTTTCCTACGTTTTCTTAAAGTGTGCTTCCATACAATACTAAATACGTTCAAAAATATAGTTTTTCACGTCAACTTCCCCCCGTTGCCTTGTATGTGCCTTTGATTGACTTCAGGCTTCAACCTCTAAGTATTTCACGCGTTATTACCTATCAGGCGGCTGTCTTTCCTCTCGCATATGCAAGTTCCATTGTTTTGGATAACAGTTTTTGTAAACATTCTGCAATTATCTTTCAATATATATTTTTTTCTAATCTGAACATGGTTATTCGATCGTCAAACTCTTGTTTCTGTTTCTATACAGAGGAACCCTGCCTTGCGACCACCCCGTTTATACGACCACCTCTTGCCTCAGCTCACCTCCCATAGTCTTTCCACCCAGACGTGAAAATCTCCGAGTCATTTTATTATTTTGAAGACCTCTTTAATGCGACCACCTCGCTATTACGACCTGGATTTTATGGCCCAATGCTGGTCGCAACAACGGGGTTCCACTGTATTTTTTAATTTCAGTTTTCCACATTATAAAACAAAAAATAAGAACAAAAAATGTGCGTCAGCTGGACTATGGAAATTAATGTAAAGAACTAAAATTTAGGCCCCGCTTATATGAAGAAAATTTGTCTCGAGCAGAAGGGTCACCCGCCTACCCGTGCTTTCTTGGAAGAGGCACCGTTTCACGCATTTCTTTACAAAACGTGGCCAACCGTTTAAATTACAAAAAGTTGGCTCGGCTAGAAGGGTGACCCACCTTGTCCAGTCACCCTTTTGTAATGTTAGGGTCAGCCTCCTAACCGGGCCAAAGTTTCTCCGAATGCACTTTACGCGCTTTCCATTCAACAAAAATTCCTGTTTGAAATTTCGCAAAAACCACTTGCCCAGTGGAAGGTACATTCCAGTTGCACAAACCAAACCAAAGCCACCGCGAGTTTGGTTATCATGCTTGTAAGTAGGATACAGATCAGTGGTCCTGGGGAAAATAATTTTGTAAAATGGAAGGGGACATTTCGCTCCGACCGGCAAATCCGATCCGTATCGGTAAAGAGCTCGCACATAGCTAAGGCGCGGACAATTGGAGCATGCGCGAAGGCCGGTTGGGTCAATGTTTTTTTTTTCTCACGGCTGGGAGGGTGACTCTCCTACACGAGACAGGTTTTCTCCATATAAAGGGAATTAAAATTTTCGGATACAAAATTTTAATAGAGAAGGAATCAAAAAAAAAATTCAAAATTCTCGAAAAAAATAGTATTGAAGCCCTCGTAATAATTATATGGCGCCACAAAGAACTTAGTAATTTAGATAACCTAAAAGAGTTTTCAATGTATTTAGGAGGAAACTGTCGTTGGGTGCCCCTGTCAACTATCGCCTAACGCTTCCACTACTTTCTTTACCCACATTTTTTTTTTTTTTTCAGTCTTACTCTCGGTCATTTTGCCATTTTCTGAGTGTGCGCTTTGGTACCGGCCTTGAGAGAAAGTGTCCAACCATAAGTTTCTCTGGAAGTCATCAATGAAGCGGATATTGAGGCTGCATCCGCTTCTGGGCCCGTTCAATTCTCGAAAGTCCCGATAACTAACGGGCCCCTAAAGCTGTTGTTGTTTACATGCAAGATAGAAATTTCAATAGTTTTGCATCTAACATGATAAAACTATCCGTTAATGAAAAAAATGAAATATTTTGCTGGCCAGAACCCGCGCTCCTCTTAATCCTTTTATTTCGATTTGAATATTTGATTTCGGGCCGGAAAAGTTATAGGGACTTTGGACAAACGGGCCGCTGGTCTGGTGTCTAAGGCCGCAAGACGAAATTTACCGGAAAAGTAAACTTAATGCTTCTGCCTAAACAGTGTCCTTTTAACGTGAATTTGAAGACGTCAGGGCCTAACCCACTGGTAAACACGTTTTATTCCAGCTTCTAACTTGCTGTATCTGCGGTATATCATCTTAGTGTCAGATTTTAAAGCTTGTTTGAGTAGCCGAGCATCCTGTAAGGAGAAAATTGTCTGATATCCTTTGACGTATCCTTTGGTAAAGGAATGAGATAGGAACAGGTCAGCGTTCTAGACCCCAGGTTTCCTTCTTTGTGTATATTCGATACTAGAAACTGAAACTCATTGCTTAAGTCTTCACCCTCAAGGAGAGATTTGTAGACTTCAAAATAGCGCTACGTCATCTTCCACTCCACAAGGCCGCCCTACCTGGATAGCATTTCCCCAATTACTTTGGGATATTTTCTTAGTTGCGTGTGCAAATGTAAGTTTTTTAATGCTGGTTAGCCTGTGCAAGCGTTTGAAAAGGGTGAGACAGGGTTTAGAGCGAATTGCTCACCTAACATCCTTGACCAAGAGTTACAGCGTAACCCTTTCGACGGATTCTTCTATCCCCTCAACGACGTTTCCATTGGAGTCTTACTAGGTAGTACCCAAGTAAGATTCAGAGCCACCCTTCCCCAAAATATGCATATGAAATAACATGATTTTTTTAATTTTGATTCTTCACCTCGAAACACGAAACGCTTCCGAGATCATTTATCGAGGTTGACCAAAGTTTCAAACCTACTCAGTGTTCCTGTGTACTGGCAGGGTGTATGATTTTGATGTTTTCCAAATTCCTTAATGGTCAATGCTTTAATCACACGCGCAGGTGTCCGAAAAACTGACCACCACTTTACATTTTTAAATCAAGTACTGGTGGCAGCCAGACTATGCTGCCTTTCAGTTGTTCAAAGAAATGTACAAACAATTTTGTTTTAGACTGCTCATTCTTAAGTTCAAAGGATGGTGTTCGTTGTCAAGCAACATGATAATGCTTTTGTACTGTAGAGTACGCATACCACTACTTGTTATTATTTGGGCGTGGCCCAAATAGAGTAATGGAAACGGCTTGTTTTGACGCAAATGTGCAATAGGCACGCAATACGTGCTAACGTAAACAAGGCAAGTAAACAAGCGAAGCGAGGCGAATGTCTGCTATGCGAACGTCTTGTACAAGGTAAGAGGCATGTGGGAAAGAAAGCTCTGCTAGCACACTGCACTTTATCGCACTTTTACGATCTCAAAAGTTAATCTGAATCTTCAGTATTTTTCCCTCATCGAAACTGAAGTCTGAAGTCCAGGGGTGAAATCTATCAAAAATATTTGGAATATTAACGTCGGGTCTTGGTCACAATAAGATCTCAAGCAACGAACCTTGAAACACAGAAACTCACAAAACGGATCGAAATCCACCAATCACAAATCATAAACAATGACCTTTTGAACCCGTTGAAGAAAACTTTCGTTTCCTAAGAGGTCCGCTAAGATGATTGGCGTCTGACATGTTTTTGACGAGAGGATCGAAATGCACCAATCATAGAAAGGCAGTTTTAATTGCATGTTTCCTAAGAGGTCATCTGAATTTGCTGTTTTATGTCCATTTTCTTTTCCTTATTTTGTGATTGGTCGATTTTTTTAGGTCGAGTGGATAATCCAATGAGGGACGATGTGGATATCGTTTGATCCGAAAATTTTCGAAGCAGCAGTAAGAAGCAGTTTGGATAACATTTGGTCGCGGCGTTTCGAGGAACGTGTCATTATACTGTTCAATCATGTTATCCCGGGTTAAACTTACAAATGCAAACACTGTTTGCGGTAGGCCCACACTAAAAAATAACACTGAGTGTTTTCGGAATGGGCTGGTCCGCGAACTCAAAGAAAAAGAAAGGAAATTATCAAGACATTCAATGACATCAAAGACTCATGGACCCCATATACGTAATAACAAATCGGAATATCAGGAGTGTACGTGTAAAATGGATAAGAGTTTGAACAGAGGAATGTTTAACAAGTTTGAGAGTCGCAAGATTTGTGTAGCTGGTTATCAGTGTGACAATAGTGATTTTGATTTTTGCATTGCGGAACACAAATCTGTTGCGATGAAGGAAGAGACGATTGTCAACAATTGAAACCAAAAGGGACTGAGGCTTCTTCTGGAACTACTGTGATGACTGCAACAATTCTTTTTATTATTTCAATTTTGTTTAGTAGGGTGACGGTTAATGTACTTGTTGTTGTATTGCGACGCGGTACATGTACGATCCTGCGCGTCAGGATTTTACATTATCAACAAGTTTTGTGTTACAGTGCTTTGATGGCAGCGAGGTGACGACAATCTGCGACAAGAGAAGGTAATGAGCTAGTTGTACAGAAGGAAAATTGTGTTGTGCAGAAAATAAAAGAGGTTGAATTGAGATCTCGTCGTGGGAAATTTATTTGTAACAGAACTAACAATTCCATTGCTTTAAATCAGGCTAGTCAATTATATTTTTGGCAAGACAAATTACCATACAAAGTAAAATCGAGATTGTAATTCGAAACTCGCGTTGTTTTCAAAATTTGCATAAATAGGGCGCTCCAAAGAAATGTTTAGGTTACAAGCGCTTCGAAATACTGTACCTTCAGAACGGCATAGCTTTTACTTGTTGTGCTATATCTTTCAAAACCATCGATTGATTTTTGCTCAAAAACTCTAAAAGCGGCGGTTTAAATGTTAAAGCCCGTGGCTGGTTGAAATCGTCTCTTGTTGGTTTTCAAACGATTTAGGTTGGAATCGACTTAGGATCGATTATTATTTTCTCAGCCTGTGGTATGAACGAGACGTTTTTCTTCTCGATAAAGTTCACTCAACAAATTTAGAAAGATTTACTTGACTTTTCATATGTGGAACGAACTGACTTTTTTGTGGAACGAACTGACTATTTTATGGAACGATCTGACCATGGAACGAACTGCTGGTTACCGTCATGCACCTAGCAGACTACCGATGAACAAATTAAAATCTTTGTTACCGAAAACATGTAAAGTGACACTTATTGTATGGAAGAGTATTCGGAAAAATACACCATTGTCGTCTGAAATTCATTGTTACGTTAAAAATAGAAAAGGTTTACACTTAAACAGGTACAGAAGTAACTGTAACAGGGTGAAGTTTTTATTTAAGGGGCAACTCCAAAACTAGTTCGTAAACGAGGGAAGGTGTATCTGTCGTCTAAGCATCAAAGCACAGGCGATTTAGGTGGAATGAGATATCCAAATAGGCTTTTAAGTAAGAATTTGCCCCTCTGTACATGCAATTATCCATTTTAGAGTGCTTACAACAGTTTGAATCACCGGGTTAATTCTGGCCAATTTAAGCTTTGTCACTGATATAGAGAAGAATCCAGGAACTTCAGTTTATGTAGATGCTACAAAAACAATTAATGCTCCATACTGTCAAGGAAATGTTACAATATTTGGGTAAAATGCTGGACAACAATGTGTTGCAATGAGTTTGTGCGCTTTAATTTACAGTAACACCCAAATATACGCTCCCAAAGCGTCTTGTCTTGTCACACTTCCTCGCTGTATGTTGTAACTGATTCTATGAATTGGTAGAAACATCTTTCAAATCGCCGAAAATGTCTTAAAAACATATTTTTCTCGTGATATATTTTGTTTAACCGGCACCTTAAGAATTTAGATCATAACGCTCATTCGGTTTGAGTGACATTTTAATAACCTGGCCCATCTCCAATGACCTCTCGTTAGAGGTCAAATTACAGAATGCGTTAGCGCCAGCAGAATTTTGGAGCTCGAGAATAGAAAAAGTAAAAAAAGGGCCCAAACTATAAAGGTAAGTTAATTTCTATTGCATGTTAGCAAATTAATTATCGTACTTTAGAAGTACATCAGGTTTCTTCTCAGGAAATGCCCATGATCCCTTTCGGCAACAGCAAGGCGTTGGCGAATTATTCAAATGTCTCATATTTCACACAAAATTTGTTCAAGTTCAGTAGGTTCGTCTGAAGCCCAAATTAAATTACCCAAGCCAGTTCTTACATATGTTTTAGTACAATGCTTAACTAACTTATAGCTTGAGTTTCAGGAAAAACCAAGGTGTAGCACATGCCTGAAAATTAAATCGCGACTTTAGGTCTAAATTTAAACTTCGTTGAGTTGAAAAAGAACCAAAACTAAAATAAAGTTGTTTACCTTCCACATTATCGTTAAGATAAGAATTAACCGCCATACTAGAGCCAAAACCCTTTACAAATTGATTTATCGGGGAATATTTTACCACGCTTTCATCCTTTTTGCGTGCGAGCGAAGTTTTGAGACCCCCTCATTTTGCCTCAAATTTTGGTTGTTTTCAAGTCGCCGACCACGAAAATTGACATTTTTTCCAAATCCAAGCGGCCTTTAGAAAAACAAACTACACCACGTTTAGTTACTTACTAATAAGTATGTATGGACAAGATATGAGCGAAATTTAATTTTTGACTGTGGCCGCCGGTTGCTCGATATTTACAGACATTCGCTCTTAATACATTGGCATTACAGTATGTGAAAGAGACGGCATGAAACTGCAGAATAACGATTTTCGACCGTCGCAGGCCAGACTGCTTCGTCCCTGCATAGGTTTTTATAAGAAAGCTGAATGCAAATAACTTTATCTTTAACTTGAATCAAGTTCCAGATTGCAATGTCAGTAAACTACTAAATACTAATTATCTGAGGCAAGAGAGGATAAAGGGGACAGAGAAGGCATCCGCCATACACACCCTATTCCATAGGTAATTCGTTTTGAGTTATTTCTAACACCACAGATCTCAAGGGGGATTAGACAACAGCCAATCACATAGCACGAAGGTGTTCCGCGTAGATGACCCACGCTCAGAGGCACGCGTCCCTCACGAATTGACGCAGAACAAAATGGCGGAAGACGCGGAGAGCGATATTGCTATCCGTTTTGTCGACGAAAACGACTACACAGAGATTTCTGCTAAAGCTGTGTCAGCGAAACGGAAATTAAAAAAGAATCATCCTTCCTCTCTTGTATAGAGCGAACAGTGCAGCAGGGAAATCCTTAACACACTGAATATATTCTCTGAGGATCATTTATAATTTACAGTTTGAGCAATTTCTGGTTTGATATTTATTCTTTTAGTAGTCTTTTATTATTCAACAACAATAACACTTGGCGTCCTACTTGCTTTATTGTACAAACGACCGATTTCAATAGACCGGCGAAATTTCTCATTTTATTAAAGCACTGAGGTTACGACAACTTCGAGTTAAACTGATTTCACGGGTTGTCAAAGAGTCCAGCGATTCCCTTTTCCCAGGTGAGCGCCGACTCATTTCGCTTCAATATTCAGGAATGCTCTCGATCTCTTTACGCTTTCATTGCCTTTCGCCCGACATGTTTTGCGCGGCGTTTAGTCTTGCGAAACCTCCACGAAACATCCACGCAGCGCGCGAGGTAACTTTATCCTGATTCTAAAAATAACTCGAGACAAATTACCTATGGAATAGGGTGTGTATGGGGGATGCCTTCTCTGTCCCCTTTATCCTCTCTTGTCTGAGGTTGACTTAAAACAGAATACAAGATTCCCTTAAAATAACCCACCTGCTATTACATGAAAAACTTATCAATAATTATACAATTTAAAAAGGATAAAAATACAATTAAAAATATGTTAAGGCATGTGACATTAACCGCATTCACTATCATAGATAATCCTAATAAATACGAATAAAAGCTACATTAAATATACAATCATAGGAAAACTGAATTAAACTTAGCATAATAGGAAAAGGAGATGAGATTCTACGAAAAATTGAGAGGTAACGTATCGGTCAAATCGAAGCTTCAACATGCCCCCCAGGCATACCCCGGGTATTTGACACCTTTGCCGTCCCGGGGAGGAGGGAATTTGATTATCAGAGTCTTCCAGGGGGTGAGGAATTTGGTCCCCATGCTTTAGGGGTGGGGAATTTGAACTGCACCCTCGATTTCATGTAAAATCTTTGGCGTGGCGAGGTATCATGGGAGACGCAGTGTTATAGGATTTTCGTGGAAAAGGTTGTGCCTTTGTCGCCAATTGGTTACGAGGAAAGGGCTTATATTAAACAAGCTTTGTGCCGTATTTGAAGTATTTAAATATTAAAATTTTTAATATTGGATTCAGGCATGTATTTTTTTGTTGTGTTTACAATGAAATTCAATCCCTATACCGGCGATTCAATACAACAACATAAAATAAAATAAAATAAAAAGCTCAGGTCAACTACTTTGACCTACTGCAAGTACGTTAATTAATAAGGTGAGCGATGATGCATGTCAGTGAAATGGTCATGATGTAGTGATCTCAATGGGTGGGATCTTTTTTTATAGAACGCTTTGTATGTGACATGACGAAGAAAAGCCGAGCATTCAGTGACCTTGTAGCAGCGATTTCCGCCGCTTTGCACGAGACTTTTGTTCGTAGTAAATACGCTAACAGTGTTTCACAGTTTTTGTTATATCTATAAAGTCTTTGTTCGACAACTGAAGGCGTTTCCGCCGTCCCTCTGTCATTTTTGTGCCTATCAAATGTCCCCGGGGTGGAGGCATTTGATCACCTGAATGGACCCTAGTGTGGGGTATTTGAACGGCATTTTGGCCCGGGTAGGGGGGAATTTGAACAATAATTTTCAAAATAGTCAAATGCCCGGGGGGGTTGCCCGGGGGGATGTTGAAGCTTCGATTTGACCGATGCATAGGTCCCTGATTTTGAGAGGTAAATCATTGCACAAGCGACAAATACGGATAAGAAAGGAGTTCTTAAAAGTTTCTGTCCTACTTAAAGGCACAGTAAGCGTCAGATGGGCAACGTTTCCTAGCGGCTTAGCTTGATAAACGTATCTCAAGAAGTTTGAGGAACTGATGAGTCGGGATTAACTTCGATTCTTACCAACAGAAAGGTGGTTATAAAGAAATACAAATTAAGCTTTGTATAAAACTAATATCAGCTTTTATGATCCCCATAGTGAGGTTAGTTATTACTAATTGCTACCTTAGCTTTGACTCGTTCAGTTCTTCAGTCTCTGGTGCAGTAGTAAGAACGATGCTAATACATAGATTTGACAGATTAAGCCAAGGCTAAAGGCAAAGCTCCCGTTGATAACTTTATATTTTACTTCAAACTATAAAGTTGTAACTATGGCAAAGAAATTCACTTGGAGTTGAGCCTGCTACAAAATCCATTTGTCAGCAGATAACTTCAAAGAAAACCACGTAACCTCACTTGCGCTGGAAGAGCGCATTTGTCAAGAAGTTAATGTCGCAAATCAGTGGTATAAAAACAATGGCATGATTGTTAACGAGAAAAAGCAATTTAACGTAATGCTTAGATTTCGGAAACTTATTAATAATATAAGGAGACGCTATTGAAGCTTTATAAAGCCTTTATTTTGCCACATTTTTACTACTGTTCTTCTGTGTGGCATTTCTGTGGTGCGCGCAATGCCGACAAAGTGGATAACCTGAATAAGCGCATTTTTAGGTTTATACTACAGGACTACAGCTCTCCATATGACATTTTACTAAGCAAAGTAAACATGAAATCTCTATTCATTAGACGCCTCCAGAACTTCATGATCACATTATATAAGAGTCTGTTCTTTGCGAATTATCCAGGTTATTTAAAAGATATGTTCCCCGTACGGTCTTTATCCTACAATTTGCGCGGAAATCATATCCTGGCCCTTCCCAACCCAAAACCAACGACTTACGGTCTGCACTCCTTTTCATACTTAGCTAGCAAAATATGGAACTCTCCCCCGGACACTTACAAAACATTAAATTTTCTAGAATTCAAGCAGGAGATCCTCAGATATGAAGCTTTTCCACAGTAGATCTACAAGTTATATTTTCCTCTGCATGCATAATGTTGTATATAGTTTATAAATAATATTAGCATTGTAATAGAGCATATTTTATTTTATTTCAACTTAGTTTCTCGAAGATATTAGCTCTACCGCTACTCTGTAAATTTGGAGCGTAAATAAAGTATATGTATGTATATGTATGTAACGGGTCGAAACCTGAGTTCGCGATATGTCATGCAACGTTAGTCAGCGGATACTCTGTTTAAATAGCTGTCAATTGATCACGACATGGTTGTCCAATATTAGTTTTCAGACTCCCACACCAGCTAGAACGTGTGAGATTATAAATTGTTTGCCCTGTGGTGAGGACGGACAGGTGGAGCTAGGTGGACTAACCGGACTTTCGGTCACGTGACTATTAAAATTTCTCGGATGGACCGACGGCCAACCTCTCTCAGCTATGAGGCTTTGCTCACGCGTGGAGCTCCGCTATTAGGCACTTACTACACTGTATTACCTTATCGCATAACTTTCGAATTCGAATCTGTGGTGTAGCCACGAGAGATTGCAGAATTTTCTTATTCTTCATTTCGTGTTTTGCGTTGCATGAAGTTGATTTAATTAAAATAACTACAAAAACCGAGGACGAAGATCTTGCTGGTTATAAACGTTGGATCTCTGCTAAAGAGATCTAATCAGCCAAATATTAAGAAGCAAAACCGAGAAGTCCAAAGACCACTGCGAAGCTGATCAGAACAACGTGTACTGTTTTTTCATAACAATATTTCGGCTGGCCATAACAGCCTTCTTCAGAAACATCTGTAAACCTGAAGAAGGCTGATATGGCCAGCCGAAATATTGTTGTGAAAAAACAATACACGTTGTTCTTATCAGCTTTGCAGTAGTCTTTGGACTTCTCGGTTTTAGTTTCGTTAGTACTTTTGTTATCGCGTTCCGCGGTGTAGTTTTTTGTTAGCTTTTTCTATATGCGTAATGGAGCCAATTCTTCCCTGAAATGCGATGTTCACAGGAGATTTCCATTAGAACGTATCATAACCAATTAAGCCATAAGATTATTATTACAACCTCAGCTCAGAAAGAAAAAAAATATATTTTCTTGGAACGACTGCTAATAAAAAGAAATCTGTTGAAGAGAAGGAAAGACCCCGGGGAGAGAGAAAAAATTGAGCAGCAAGAGAATGGGCTGCTAGGCTGCAAGTAATCAGTTACTAGGACAGAGCGCTAGCCAATAATGTTGCTGCGTTTGTCTAAGAGCAGCGAAAAAGTGATTGATTATTACTGCTAAGTCATAAAAGTTTATACACAAACAACAGGAGATTTTGTATTTCTTAATCAAACAGAAGTTAACCAAATTCAGTGGTTTTTACAGCAAAAGAATTAGCCCCGTGGTGTTTTTAGCGCCCACCAGTGATTGAACTTATTGTTTTCCTTGTTTGTTTCCAAAAAAAATAAAAGAAAGAAATCAAGAAAGGAAGAAAAAAATGACAGTTTTGCAGTCTAAAAGCAGTTGAAAAGTTAGTACCACCAAATCCGTTCCTGCTGATCAATAACAAAACGCCAAAAGTCCTCGACGCTCAAGCTGAATATATACTATAAAAAGTTGGAAATGAAGGAATGCACGTAGTTAACCTGTAACAGGCCTTCCGATAGTTGGGGGAAACTTTAGCTAGAAAAAATGGCGAAGGGGCGCTGTTAGGGAGAGAGGGCGAAAGAACCTCTTTTCGTCCTCCTACTCTCTCCCTCTTACTCTCTCCCCAGTCTAGCTCTCTGTTTTCAGCCTCATTCCAGACCTTTTGTTTGAATGCTCGCGCGTACTTGAATACGCAAAAATACGGACTGTTTTGCAGTCTACAACTCTTGGATGTTAGATATAAATTCCAAAAAGACCAAAGTTATGATCTTTCAAAAACGAGCGAAGAAAAACTCCAATCTAGAATTCCATATAGGTAAAGAAACCATTGATACTGTCCAAGAATATACATATTTAGGGCCGGCTATTTAACTTTTGACAGGGGGGGTGGGGTGGGTGATTTTGAAAAAAGATTTCCTGCAAGCGCTTGTCGGAAGAAAAAAATTGCATGCAGCACAAATGTAATAGAAAGCTTATGGGGAAAAAAGGAAAAAAATATCCTGACCACCAGATTGCTAGAAAAAAAATTCTTGATGACCAGAAATCACCCACCCCCTCCCTCAAGAGTTAAATGGTCGGCCCCTTAGGAACCCGTATCTCCTCAACCGGTAATTGTAATATCTCACTCGAACACTTGAAAGAGAAGGCTCTTCATGCTCTTTTTAGTTCAAGAAAACACACAAACTTCAGCAAATTAAAACCATCTCTTGCTTGCAAAATATTTGAAGCGATGATTTCCCCAATATTGTCATATAATGGCGAAATTTGGGGTGTATATGCAAAGCATGATTTTAAAGCTTGGGACAATACCCCAATTGAAAAAACCCACTTGAAATTTTGCAAGCGTTACCTAGAAATAAGCAATAAAGCTTCAAATGTTGCATTAATATTTACAAAAACATCCTTTATTACATATCGTATTTTTGCGTAAAAACGAGGATACTATTGTTAAACAAGTCTTTCGTACCTCGCTAGAACTTCCTTGTAATGGTAAAAATAGCTTTTACCATAATCTTATGAAAATATCTGAAAATTATGACCTGCCCGATTTTGATCCTAATAATTTAAGTGAAGCTAAGATCAAACGCTATATAGATATAATAAAACAAAAATATATTACATATTGGCAACATACAATCCATCATTCTAAGAAACTACAATTTTACAGCTTAGTAAATATGACTATAAAATTTCAAGTTATCTAGACTTGATTAGAAATTCAGCCAATAAGAAAGACTTAGTGAAAACTCGTATAAGTAACCACAAAATCATGATTGAAACCGGAAGATATAATCAAACTTCCCGCAACGATAGATTCTGCCCTATTTGCAACTCTGGTATAGTTGAAGATGAATTTCATTTTCTCTTCCATTGTCAAAAATATTCAGTCCCAAGGGAGAAATTCTACAATCAAATCCAACAAAATTTTGTCGACTTAAATCAACTATCTTACACAGAATTAATAATTAAAATGATAAATTCAAAGAATTTTTCCGTAAATTCACATTTGTTGAAATTTGTCTCATTATGTAATGATTTACGTACTAATTTGTTATCAAATCATTGCATGCTGATGACACTTGATTGACTGTAGTAATCATTGCATTGCATTATCATCGTTATAAATTGTAACTTTACTCGGTTAAAGCACAGGCGGCCCGGACGTAGTATGTGTCACTGAAAGAATATATTAATATTCACATGGACAAATTAATGCGATGAGTCGTCGAAACTCCCATGAACTAAAATAGTCCAAAAGTCAAAATATAACAAAACAAAGCTAAGATACCTTCAACGGAACGGTTTAAGTGGCATTTTGTTGAGTTTTGCAATTGTAGGTACTATCCACTAAAGAAGAATTAAAGGCTGGCTACAAAACAAACGGACCATCTCCACGCGCCTTCACACGAAGCGCTATAAATTCGAGAATAATCGACGAATCCGCTCCTGCTTCTGGCTCGCTGGCTCCACAAAACCCATCGCAACTGCACAATAATTGCTCGCTCATCAACAACCAATGTTGACCTTTACGCTTCCATATGACCGCAAACTACCAGGTATAATACGCGACGTGAATATTCAAGCTTAGCGACCGCGTTCGCGCAACAATGCAGCACTTGCTATGGGAGGGATGGTACTATTCTAGTACCTTTATAAGCGTGATAGTTCAAAATCCTTCTTGCATACTTATTAGCATTTAGCTATGGGAAGTCACCCCAGACGAGCAAGCTCGATGGGGAAGACACGTAGGTGCTAATAAAGTACACAGAAGGGGCGGGTGGGTGGGGGCGACTCCAACTAAAGTTAGTCAAACTGACAACTGTGAATAATTAACACATGCTTATATACTATGCGCGAAGTCTATTGAATATTAATAAGGAATAAATAGTTCAATATCCTTCTTGCATACTTATTAGCATTTAGTTATGGGAAGTCACCCCAGACTGCGCCTATCGCTATAGAATCCCCTACATAATCCTAACATAAACACCATGATGAACTCTTACCCTTCCCAATCCTTAACTAAATTGAACTCTCCCAACCCTAACTAATCCCCAAACCCATACAACAAAATCTTAACAAATTGCTACAAGTCAATGAGGGTTGTCCAATACTCGCCACTTGTTCAAATTGTGAAAGTCGTGGTGCGTGTGTTTCTGTGTGCTTCAACTTATACGAAGGGTAAAAGTGGTTAGAGCAGCCTTTCAATTCCCGCGATTGGTACTAGTCGTGAATGGGTGATAGTTTCGTGTGATAACTTGAGGTATGACATATAGTGAAACTGCATCTCACTTGCACGTGCAATTGGAGAACACGCATCTCATTAGCGACTCAAAGACTTGGTTGGCAAAGTTGTCGTGAGGGGACCCTTTCAAGTGGTACGACTCGTTCGAGTCGTGCAAATCACATCTGCTAGAGAGAGGTTACTCGGGATCTCACACGTACGACCCTCTCATAAATAAATTTTGAGACAGAAAACTTGCCCTTCCACATAAAAGAGAAATCTACGAATCTTGCCTTTTGTGAGTCACACAATACCGTCACACTAAGTGCCTAACCTGAAGCAAAGTCGCGTGAGAAACTAGCATTGAATTAAATATAACAACAACCATTACTGAGCGAAATTTGCAAGAGTCCGCCCCTCATAAAAAAGGCTAAAACACGCGCCGGGCACGGGGAGTCATGCAGGCCAGTCAACCCCCTTTTACACCTGTTACACGGTATTGTACGCATTAGTATTTACGCAATTATTTTAACGCGTCGGCGGCCTCAGCATGGTTAGGTGCGCGATTCAATTTAATGAAGTGAGGCGCACTGGATTATGGAACGGGGAACACCAGCCCATGTGATCCTTGTTAACTTTGTCCTAGCATTGCGGGAGAAATTATATATGTAGTTTCTAAATCGCCTAAGGGTGGCTCCACGGTTAGCCTGGGCTCGTACTGGACTAGTGTAGATGGAAACTTTGTGCGCGATCTATTTTGATTGAAAGGGGCCAAGATAACCTCTAACAAACCCAATGCAGATCTGCATTACGATAATCACACAAAGAGGGCAGAGTCTGCTTGACACCAGGGAACAAGTGATCTTTCTAGCAATAGTGTAATATTACAGGTACATCTGATGTTACAACCAAATGTAAGCCCTTTAGGAAGCAACCGGTGTCGGTTGTCTGAGTCTACCTCAAACTCCTACCCCATCACCAGCAAATAAGCTGAGAGTGCCCGGAAAGGGTCGATACCTTCTCTGACGAGAAATGAACCTGAGTTGACGAGTAATAACTATTCACGAATGCAAACCCGTAAAACCCGAAAGGATGACTCTCGTAACTGTTTTTTCTCATCTATACGGCTGATTAATGACGGTTTGGGTGAGGGTTACAGCGATCTTAACGCGTCTACTTTGCCCTCCCAGTTTCCAAAAATTGAGTAAGCCAGCTTGGGCTCTTAAATCGCTTGGCGAAGGAAGAGGATATGGCTCCCTTCCTATAAAACGATGCAGTTTCAGCAAAATCTGCAGTCTTTCGTAAAGAGGGGGTTGTCAACTGAACAAAACAAAACGTCTACACAATGCATATTAAGGATTATGACTCTTTCTGAAGCACAGTCAAAACGATTGAAAATGCTAACTCTCGTGTACTATTACGCTACTTAAAAAGACCAAATATTACAGGTTAGAAATAAAAAAGCGAGCTTAAAAGCTGTCTCATACTGCTCATGACCCGTGTATAGCCGACTTAGAGATCTAGTAACACCTGTCGTTCCCTTCAAGTGAAAATCTTCGGGGGCAACAGATCTTCGAAAAGCAGATCTGTTTCCCTGGTGGGGATGTTCCGACCGAAACTCGTGGTTCATGACTTCAACCCACCTCTGGTTACCATTGCAGGACCCCGCAACCGTTTTTCGGTAAATGGTACACATATGTGCAGGGAAAACACTATTACTGAATGGAATTTTCGGAACCTGAGTTTTGTTTACCATTTGATAAAATGTTGAACCGACCGGGTAACAAACCTTGGGTCTCTTGAAAATACATCAGGATCCATTCTAACGTCCAAGGCCACACCCCAGGCAGCAGGAAATATCAAAATCATCGAGTGTGGAGCAAGCAATCACAGATACTGATAGCAATACAAAATCTAGACTTGCGCACTACAAACATTTTCATCGCTTTAATTTTGATTGTTTAACAAAGGTAAAGAAGGGATATGTCTATCCCGTGGTTCATTCATTGCGAAACGCGTAGAGGTCATGCAATCCCAGGGTAAACCAGGCATCAGCTGATAACACATGTCACCTGTAATCTTCGAATAACACACTCCACAAACGCCCCCCGTAGGTGTTGTAACGGACTCGCTCTCTCTTCGACGCTAAAATGAAACAAACTAAGCCCAGTAAAGGAGAAGGCCAAAAGCATGGATGGTGTAATGCGGTTGCCAAAGCAGACAGAGAGGTAGATGAAGAATCCAACATCTAAAATTATACGTGTATGCACTCGTTCATATGTGCTCAACTTAGCAGGAAAATTTCACCAGACAAGGTTTGGAACCGAAGGACGACGCAAAAACGGAGACAGCTGCGCAACGGGCAAATATGTTTTCACAGGCTCCTAACGAGTCACCTTGCCCCAGAGATCTAAGAGCCGAACTTCGTGGCTGTCCAGAGCATACGCTAATGTCACCACCACTCCTAATCTAGGAATTCAATACCCCAGCCTTGACACATCCCAGACCATTTCTAAATATTTGGTCTGGAAAGCAGAGAAAACATTCGTGCGAAAATACTCACAAAAGAGGGTAGATTAACGAGACCTTATAAACCATGTACAAAGCTGCCCCCACAGAATAATGAACTATATTCGAGAACACTCCACCTAGTTTAAGAGCGACAAAACTTGTCGAAGGGAAAACAACCCCGAATTTAGCAATCATTAAAGAGAAAGAACAATGCTTGTAGGAACTTCCAGTCCAGCAGTTTTGTGAACATTAATGAAGAAGTTACTCTGAACGAAACGGGAGCGATCAATCAATCAGTCAATCAAATTTATGGATACATCCAATTAAAATGGGTTTTCACATACCAATTACAATAAAATCTAATAAGAACAATAAAAATCTAAAATAAACATTTGAAAGTGAAAAAACATTACCATACTATTTAAAAAATATAAAATATGCATAATTACATCTTTTGAGCGTCAATGGTTTAAAAACTCGTCAAGTGCACGTCCTTTAATCGCATTCTTAAAAACATTAAATGACTCAATGTTTGCTAAACTTTCTGGAAGGTCATTCCAGAGTTGAACAGCCCTATATGAGAAAGATCGCTGACCTGTTGCTGATCTAAAAGATGGTACATGAAGTTTATCTTTGTTCCTAGTATTTCTAGTATGCATCTGGCTTCTTGTCGAAAACTTATCACAACCAGACACCAAGCCTACCACTCAATACTGAGTTACCACCGAGAAGTGAGGGTGCGGATACAAAGTGACATCCAAATCAATCACCCTTGTTACTTTTGTAAGAATCAAAATACAGCTAATCGAAAAAACGTCCACAAGCAGTAGTAAGCGTTACCATAATTCACAAATATGAAAACCTGGTGAAACGTGCCAACACATAAACCTGAAAACTGGTCCTCTTTGGCTCTAGCGTCCCCAAGAAGACAAAAGGGCAAAAACCTTTTACCGCATACATCCCAAATACGCCCGGATTGCTCCCAACTCAATGAAACATTCAGTCACGCACCAGTAACAGGCTGTGAACACCGTTACTTAAAAGGTGACTATCGAAGACCCCACTCAGTGCTTCTACGCCCCTATTCCTTATGCCCAGGTATAAGTAAACGGGCCTGATAATA